>WURS02426883.1:0-16222 GCA_011762765.2 Rhinocypha anisoptera | reverse complement strand
AATACGCGGGTTTCCGTGCAGTGCCATCTATTAGGCATTTCATGGAACTATTTGGTACTTTACTGCCCTTTAGCAACACGACAAAAAAGTTTTTGGCTGACACACCGCTAGCAGACGAGCAACGGACCACATCTTATGCAGGCAGATGCCACCCCCTGATGTTATGTTGTTTTTTTTTAACCTTTGTCTAGAACCTGATGATGACTCAGTGAGTCGAAACTAATCAGAATAAATCTTTATTCTGTGGAAAAGCACTACATCTTCTTTTAATGTGTGTTCCTTCCACTACACCAAGTCTAAATCTGTAATACTTATTAGTATTGCATCTCTCAGCATGTGTTTCAGTGCTTCTATATACAATAGCTCCATAGTAAATTAAATGGGTTATGATGCTACATTGCAGAAATATATTGGAAAACCATTTTGTAGAGAACATAAAGGAAGAAAATTTCTCCACATAAGTTTTTCTTCTTATATTATCAATATCAGCCACTTATAGAAATGGAAGAGCCTGAAAAAATCAAAATAACTTTGAGGAGAAAATGAAAAACAGATTAGGACTAAACTGTGGCATAGAGTTGTCTTTCATACATTGTTTTCTTGCCAGTTGAGCATATACCACTCATTGTTTTACAGTTCGTATTTTTGTAACGTTTATCCTTTATTAAGCTAAAAATGGATAGAGAAAAGAAAACAACATGATGAGAAACAGTGTTCTTCCAAATTGTAAATAAACAAAGGAATCCAACAAAGTTATGATATGAACCTTAAAATGCTCATAGGTCAAGAAATTAACTATATTCAAGGTTCAAAGAAGTATGATGTCTCAGAAGCAACTATACATTATGTCTGAGAAGTATGTTGTTCCAAACAAAACTATAGATTTAGTTAGGTTAAAAATTCCTAGACAATTTGACACATTAAAAATTTTTCCTATTATTCTGTAACGGAAACGGGAACCAAAGATTCCCAATTAATTCCTAGAACTACTCAAGAAGATAATGATGAAAGTTTTGAAAGAGTTTTGGGAATTTAAGATTCTACATGGTGATTTTAAAATAAACATCTTTTGAGCATAAGAAAACATTGAGTATTCAAACGAATAACTCAACTCAGACACATATTTTTGTAAAAAGAGATTTAATTTTCATCGGTCATCATCGTAGTAGTAACATCATAGTAATTCATCAGACAAATCCTCTCTTTAGTCTTTTCTTATTTTTTTCTCTATTTATGTTATCTTTCAACAACTCAATGACAACTCCTACATTGTTATATCTTTTCTTAATTTAAATTGACTTATACATAAATAATTTATAGCTTATACAAAGAAAAGTACTTTCCCTCTGACATCAAACTTTTCTAGCTCATCATCTTCTCTTTGCCTAATAAGCTATGTGAATAAAAACTTAAAGTAACTCTTTATTGAACAGCCTTAATATATTCGGCTCTAAAAAAATATTCAATGAAGATTCTTCTGGAATTGCATTTTTATCAAACCACACTATAACTTTTGCAAAGTCCACTGTGTTCACAATATGTGTGTGTATCACAGTGTTGAAAAACACATTCATGGATACCTTTCATCAAAGACTAACCTAGGATGATTACTTTGGTAGCAAAGGTTGTGTCCAAACATATTTTTCTCTGGAACTCAAATCTAATATTTTTCTAGTCTTTTATTCTTTATTTATATGTATTTTTATAACGAGTATGTATAAGTATTCTTCTTTTTTCAGGTAGTGTCGCTAATATCAAAACACTTACGAAAGGTTGAACTTAAAGTTGAACTGCCACGTAGAATATCCACCATGGGTTTTTCCATTATCATCGAGGAAAGTAAGTCCTAACTGGATGATTCGCAACAGATCAACATTGCATCGTAGAAGCTGGTAGGTATAATCAGCTGAGCTTCGGAACTCTCCAATGGGCCTCGCAACCACACCTGGGAACTCTGTGTCCTGCAAAAATAAAGCTCATTCTGTATTAATGTGATAGCATGAAGAAATGCATAAAAATGTTTATGAGCATAAACAGACTAGTTATATAAGAAATCTGAATATAAAATATTACTCTTCATCAAAAACTTAGCACTATGCTCAAGAAAATATAGTAAGATAAAAATAAAATACCATCATACAAATGGCACCTCTGAAACTTTCGCTGACTTCACTGGTAGCCACCTGAACCCCTATATATTGTTCGAGGTCACGTGGTGTGGCTTATCCTTTATTATTAAGAAATACGTGTTTACAAACTTGAGGTTGTTGAACAATACTCCTTTTCCCACCAATAACCATGATTTGTGGAAAAATTTATTTTTATATTATATTTTCAATAAATTGGTATTTCTAATTATCCCAGATAATTCCTTGTAATGAGGAGAAATTATTATATCCAAACAGTGTGTCTTCCTTGAGGTTTTAAATGTAAAGCCAAGAGTTTTACATTTATAGTATAATGTTAAAAGCAGATAAAGGAAGAATGAAGTACAATGAGAGTGATAACAATCTGATGAAAGACACAGATATGGCTAAGGAAGCATGGTGGAGAGAGAGGTATGAGAACCTAGATGCATATATTATAAAAAATAAAAATTTGTTTAATAAAGCATTTAGAAAAATTTGTGCGGAAGAGATTTTATGGACTATATTTGAGGAAGGTGTCTGGCCAGAAGGTAATGGTACACTGACTATAATCCCTATTCTGATAAAATGAAATCTAACTATATTTACCCATAGGCTTTAATGTACCAGTCTGCTAAGATAATACAGAGAGTCATCAATACCAGGTTAGGAAATAAGAGAAATGGTTACCTACTATTGGAGTAAAAGTTATGGTTACTCGAGTTTAACTTCAGTTACAAGATAATGACCCAATCACTCTCGGCATGATGGATAACAAATTTTTGCTTGTTTTATGTTGTGTTGTATGATACAAGACAAAAAATTTAATCACCATTTCTTGAAATGTTATACGAGCATAAACAATTAAAATGCTCATTGGTTCAACTTTAGGAGCAAACGCGAAATTTTAAACCACTGTAAATCCAAAATAGAGATACTTATTGGCATCAAAGTTTAACATTATCTGGGTCAATACTATGTCAATGGGTATGACAACTCTTATGCTCTTTAAATTAAAATAATTGAAGTTGTATGAAATGTAAACAACTTTTTGTTGTTATTGGGTGACCCTACACAATCCAAGTTTGCACTGTTGTAAAGCCGTTCTTTATTGTATGAACAAGTAAGTAATGCTAAAATGTTAAGTTTTTGGTCAGATTTATTACTAATTTTTGTTTGCAGTTTGGGAATGATATGATCCACCTAATCAGCAAAGTAACGTTGCAACATGTATTATTGCATGTGCAACATGTACTTGTTGCATGTGTACCAACAAAGATGCCTAAAAAACTGGAATGGAAGGTATGGCACGGAATGAGATCATGACAACACTGCATCTAAAAACCTACTTCATCTGCATTTTCCTTGTTTCTTCGAAAGCTTTGTCAATAGGAACAAATAAAAATCAGTAATAAATCCATACATAAACTTAACATTTTAGCATTACCTGGTTCCTTGTACTTAAAGAAGAACTTGACAACTGTGCAAACTTTAATTGCATGTGGCCACCTGATGAAGAGAAAAAGTTGTTTTACATCTTTTAGAACTTCTTTTGTTTTAATTTAAAGAGGAGAGTTGGCAAACCTATCGATAAAAGAAAAATCCAGATAATGTTAAAGTTTGATGTCAATAAGTATCTTTATTGTGGTTTTACATAAGTTTAAAATTTGCTTATGCTCAAATAAGATTTCAAGGATAGGCGATCAAAACTTTCTCCTCTACCATACAACAAAACATAAAACAAGCTAAAATTTGGTATTATCATACTGAGATTGATCAGGTCTTCTTGTAACTGCCACACTCAGTCACACAAGTCACACTCAAGTATTCATAATTTTTACTTCGATAGTAGGTGAGAAAACAGATTGACTTTGGTTGGGGAAGAGTGCATATAATGAAATTATATGGAATGAAAATTAGAGTATAAAAAGGATGTCTTAGTGTCTTTTGTTGTCTTTAAAAAACCCTTCAAGATGAGATTGAGGTATATGGATAAGTAAAGAATATGGATTTGGTACGTAAAGATATCAACTTATAAGAAACTTATACAAAATAAGCAATGTTAGCTGATAGAGATCTATGATGGAGAGTGACAGGCAGGAGGGAAATAAAGGGCTGCTTGTTATGTGGCAAGAGTGATGAGGAAAGGGATGCTGACAAGATTAAAGATTGGTGGGAAACTATTTAATTTAGAAGTATTGCAGTTTAAGCTTTGGTTATACGGCCAAAGACCTTCAGAGGTCCGGCAAAACACTTTCAGCCCTTATTACATGCATAGCAGATTCAGTTTAAGACTTAGAGGAATTAAAATCATAGTGTAATCAAAGTAATTCAAGGAAAATAGACTAATTCATCAAATTAGGAGTGCATAAATGATATGAGAGAGATCACTTCAGTTACATATGGATTACCTGAACATAATCATTGTAGAAATTGGTCTTTGAAAAAAAGAGTACAATTGGGGGTCTTAAAGACCTGGGTGAGATGGAAGAAGTAGTTGGAAAGTAAGAAATCTACATATACACAATACCCTGCAAGTCATGAGAAAGAATGTGTGGCAGAGGGATAGGAATACCAGCCATGGCAATTAGAAAATGAAAAATATTTTATTACAATTGTGTTTCCATTATTTATTTGCTCTGCAGGATGGCACATGAGAAGAAGAAACACCTGAATCTATCTGTATGATAATCTATTTCTCTTATGCTTTGACAATTAACTGGCACTCCGATAAAATGGGGAGTTTAAATTAAACTCTCATTTTAGAAGCAAAACTACATAACTGTTTTCTTTGGCTATAATCTATCTAGTTCTGAGTCTTCCCATTTTTAAATGATTCTGTATATCAGGCCCAGTTTTAATCCTGATATATATATATATAAATGATTTTGCATCATACTTAAAAAATATTCTTGGTGTTAAGTAGTACTATATACCCCTGATATTAATAATGTGCTTTTTGCCCCTATGCAAAATAGCCTCATTAAGATCTCAAAAACAGCTTAAACATGAAAGCATCTTAAACCAGTACCATTATAATGAAACAAATCCAAATATCCAAAATTCCCATGCCATTCAATTTGGTTGAAACAGTAATTTACTTTAAGCCATTTTTTCTTTCATTCAAAGATTTTCCCAGTTTAATCTAGAGTCGCTTTGACAATTGGTTTTTGGCACATATATTTATGGGTACATGCCCTTGCTGACACCAACCATTAAGAAAAATTAGTTTGAGACAAACAACATCTATGCCCTGGGTGGGATTTGAACCTGCAACCTTTGGGTTAGCCAGTGAGAATACTTTCCCCAGCCAGCACTTGAAAGCATATTACCATACTTTTTTGGCAGACACACACACCTAATGTATGATGTACACCCAAACCGTTTTCGATATTCCCTTTGATGAATAGATGTGCTTGGCACTAATTAGCAATAAAGATCGGAAACAGAGAGTGATGAGGACAAATGATATATAATTAATGGTATCGCTGTAACTATGTGGATCAGTATTATAATGACAACAACAAGCACTTGCCTCAGCCAATGGTTACCCAGAGCAATTGATTAACAAAATACACAAAAAAAAACTTGCAAAACTAGACCATAAAAATATGCGGTACAAAAAATACGTCATTAAGTGGTGAAAAGCATCATATTTGGGAGGGGTCATCTTTTGATTAAGGAAACATTTGCCAAAGTTTAGAATGACTATAGAAAAATCACCAAAGAGTGGTGTGTATAAATTGCATTACAATGACTGCCCAGATTTTATATCAGCCTAACAGGGAGTATGTAAAAGAAGAGGGTAAGGTAACACAAAGCATGTTTCCGAAAGGAAAACCCCTTCCAAAAAAAGGGAAGGAGATTGGACTTGCTAAAACAATTAGAAATAATAAAGTGTTGCTAATAACAAGATTACTGTCAACAATGCTCTGCACCACTCCCCCCCCTCCTAGACATAGGTCACAATACCTCCACCTCTGTTGCCCATCCAATCTCTCCTTTGCAATAATCACCATGTCAACTCTCAAAGAACAATAAAGCAATCCCCTTCTTTCACCTCTCCTCTGCCACACCCTTTACACATTGTTACCCACCCATTATACTTGAAAAAGTGTATATGTGTACATATATAAGGTATTTCTGTGTATTGTTGCAAAGCAACAAAATCCAGGTCTCTGTGGAAAAAACTAAATATTTGTTGTTGTCATCATTGAGGACAAAAGCATGACCTGCAAAAATATTTATATTAACTTTGTGTGTGGTCACTAGGCATAAAGGTTAACTTGAGTGGATTGCATCAGACTCTTTTAATGGATTGCTTCAAAAGGTAGGTATGCATAGGTACCCACAAGAACCAATGCTCTATACTCATTATGTACCTCCAATTAAAGTTCATATTTCTCAACCCTAAGTTTTCACTGATTTCTTTTATTCTTTTAATTAAGAGTACCAAACATAAATTCCAAATTCAGTAAATATGTCTCTCAATAATACAATTTTCCTTTAGCCCACACCACTAGCCCATTTTCATTCAAAATAGTTAGTTTTGGCTGAGTTTTCTAACAATAGCCACTGACTATTACTGTGACTATGATGATGTATGCCTAAGGGCTGCACAGCCTATGTGGCCAGCCACACAGACTGTGTAATAATTTGCCATACTTGCGTAGCCACTTCCTTCAGGGTACTTATTTTGTTATAACTACCAGCAGTCTAATCATATTGATACTCACACTCATACAGTGAAGATTGAGATTACCACTGACAAACTGATTGTAAAAGTAAACTGATTATTCACACAAAATATGTATAGATATTAACTTAGATGTATTTCCACAAAAAATTATAAACAAAACTGGTTTCGACAATAATAATTTGGTCAGTTGATGATGATTACCATCGTAACCAGTCGTGTCTATCATTCGTGAGGAAATACATTTAATACCTACATTTTGTGTAATTATGGAATTGCACCAGGTGATGGCCTCTTCAGCGAATTTTATTTGATTATCCACAAGTTTTGCTTAACAATCATATGACTATCAACTAACACAACTATCAACAACAATCATCTAGTTAACAAAATCCTTACAGACATTTTTGAGATAAGAAAGCTAGAACAAATCACCCCCATGAACACCTTGAAAAGGGTTTACTATGCTTACATTCACTCTTGCATTTCATATGCTAAAGAGGGGTAAAACAATATTGTCTTCTGGGGTAATTCGAGGGATGCCTCTAAAGATTTTTCCTTACAAAAAATGTAGTTGATAGAAGAGGCTGTTACTTTGTGGAAGTCTAACTTGATGGTAATAAAACCACTTTGCTTTCCACTGAAGAGAAGTCTTTAGTGGAAAGAAAAGTGGTTTTATTATTTTATTTTACTTAAAAAACAAGTCAGTTAAAGCCATCTTTGGAATATCTACTAGATCTGCAGGTAGGCTAATTTTTACAGAATCTGAAAATTCTCCCTCTCCCTTGTACATATATTCTGCAGTGTTCTGTTTTTGTGAAAAAATCCCTCTCTGTTCCCAATTAATACTGCCTTTCATAGATACATGACCCGTGGTACAGCAAATATTCATTTAACTGGTCAAAACTTACTTGTTCCAAGCAGGGTCCTCATCATTGTGCAATAAAGTCCTCTCAAACCTACAATAAACTTCCTCAGTCAATCAAAAATATTTCTTCTCCAACTGAATTTATAGTAAAATTATGTATGCTATTACAAAGTAAAATTTACTACAGTATTGATGAGTTTTTTAATGACAAGCTTCAAGTGAAATTTTTCCTTTTTGTTATTAATATTGCCAAGCCTTTTCCTATTTTTTTATGTATTTGTGTATACTACTATTTTTTGTCAACATATATTTTCCTATGTATTCTTTTAACTATGTGTTCTATGTTTTCTATGTTTTTAACTATGTTTTCCTTTCTTCTGTGTGTCCTATAACTAATGTATAGGATAAAGGAAACTTTGTAATTCCACAAATAACACTTTATTACAACCGGTTTTGTTCACTTGGTGACATCGTCAGGTGAATGAAACCGGCCGTAATAAAGTGTCATTTGTGGAATTGCAAAGTTTCCTTTACCCTATACATCATGAATGAGTTCCACACAGTAGAGCCGAGTATGATTTCCTGTGTCCTATATCTACATTGTGTATCAGTTGGACAAATAAATTATTATTATTATTTTTTATTTTGTCTCAGCCTTGCTGGAAGTTTGGCCATCCCAGGTATATTACCTCCCAAGGGATTGGGCTAATTGACTCTTAATATGGACTTTTTTCACTATTGTTTTTTTAGTTTTTATAAGGTTTATTGAGTTTGACGCCAGGTTACAGGGCATTTTCTTGTCTTAAAAACTTTCTTACGATACTGCATGTTTTAAGGATGACTGCTTTTTGGACCACTTGGTGTATGTACTCATTATAACCAAGGATGTTTAAGTTGTGGATGAATGATTTTCGAGTGATTCCGGCATTCAATATTATAAACTGTACATTATTTCTACTTTCTTTTGCTTCCAGATTCTTTCTAGTTCTATTGTTAATGGTGTATATTTCTCTATTTTTTCATTACATTTTGGCTGTATATTTGTGTTGTTGGGGACGGCTATGTCTATGAGGTAGGTGGTTTTAAGTGTTTTGTATTGAAGTGTAATATCCGGTCTACTGCAAGCGACTGTTTTGTCGGTATGCAGATGCACCAGTATAATTTGCGTGTCTCATTTTCCACTATCTTTGGTGGAGTGTAGTTGTAGTAGGGGATGTAGTTTGTAGTTAGGATGTAGTTTGTAGTTAGGTTGTAGTTTTTGGCTTTTGCTTGGTGTATTATCTTTGCAGCTATGTTATGTCTCTCGGTGTATTCCCCTCCTGCTAGTGTTTGATATCCTCCAGTTACATGGTCTATTGTTTCCGTGTACTGTTTACATCTTCTGCACTTGTCATTTTCTATTTTTTTGTCTTTTATTATGTACTTTTGGTAGATCCTGGTTGTTACAACTTGACCTTGAATGGCAATGAAGAATCCTTCCGTTTCTGGAAATAGTTGGCCTTTTCTTAGACATTTGTATGAATTCTGTTTGCTGGTGTTTTCATTTTTCATGTTATATCAGTGATTTTCATGAATGTTCTTTTGTCCAGGTGTCTATTTTTAGATTCTGATAATGGGGGGTGTTATGTGTCTTGCATGTATAGTTGCTTTCAGTTAGGTTGAGAGGGTTGTAGTTAGTGTCTGCTTTTATTATTGCCTTATGTAACAGAGTGTTTTTAAGGAGAAAGGACTTTCTAAGTGCCTGTATTTGTTTTATGTGCAGTAGTATAGTGTATATCAATTATGCTTCTTCCGCCATTTCTTCTGCTGAGTGTTACTCTTTCCTTGCATGAGTTCAGATGTAGTTTCCTCTGATTTGTGAGTTGTCCTCTTATATTTGAGTTTATGTTTTCAAGATCTGTTTTGGAACATATTATTATTCCCAATGAATAGGTTAGTATGGAGATGGCATAGGTGTTTATGGCTTTTATTATTATTATTAACTAAATAAATCCTATCCAGAAGGATAGGCATCTCATCTGAAACCTTAATATGGTCCAGGCCACGTAAGTAAGGGTAGTAGATGGGGAGTCTAGATGGGCACAGTTAGGTAGGGGAGACAGGGGTGTCCGCTGTCCTGTTTCTTTTAATTTTTACTCAAAGGAGATGGTAAAAGAGGCATGGGAGACGATTGAGAATGCAGTAAAAACTGGTGGGGAATTCATTAAATCAGTCAGATTCGCCGATGACCAAGCCCTAGTTAGTGATTCAGCCAAAGGACTGCAGACCTTGCTGAATGCTTTACAAGAACAGTGTCCTAAGTTTGGGATGAAAATTAATAGAAAGAAAATTAAAGCAATGAGATTTGCGAGAAGTAAGAAATCTAGGCTAAAAATCAGGTTAGAAGGTAATAAATTGGAACAGGTAGAAAAGTTTACTTATTTGGAAAGCATTGCAGAAGAAAATGGATGTAACAATTTTTAAAAAAAGATTAGTGAAAACCCTAATATAACCCTAATGTAGCACTATATGGATCCGAAACCTGGTCCATGAGGGAGGATGAGGAGCAGAGATTGGAAGCTTTTGAGATGTGGGTTTGGCGACAGATGGAGAAGGTGAATTGGACAGAAAGAAAAATGAATGAAGAAGTTTTGAGAATGGTAGGGGAGGAGAGGCATTTGCTCGAGAGATCAAAAAAAGATAGGAAAGGTGGATGGAAAGGGTACTCAGAAGTAATGGGTTGTTTGAGGTTGTAATAGAGGTTAGAATGTTGGGCAAGCTGGGTAAGGGTAAGATGAGAATAGGGATTTTGGACAGAATGATAAGGTGTATGAAGTATGCAGAATTGAAGAGGGATTAAAGTTAGATGTCACCCGGCCAACCTAAGCTAATGCTCATCAAAAACCTACCTTAACTGGTAGATTACCCTTCATTTATTCATGCAAATCCCATCCAAATTAGAATGTCTAAACTCTCTACTTCTCTGTAACTATTTCCTCAACATATAAGATGCAACACACAATGAAAAAGAGGTCACCCTACCAGCCACTGCTTTCCACTCTCCATGAGAAAATGTTGGAAGAAGTTTGTTGTCAAGCTAAATATACCATGAGTCTTGATGAATATATTTCCTTCTGGAGTGATCCTTGGCTTTTGTCTTGGTTCTGTGTATTTTCAAAGAGTCACTGTCTAGCCAGAAAGAAATCTGAACAATTATCTCTTAAATGGTGATAGATTTTACATGTTGACAAATTAAAAGGAATGCATTCGTTTTACATTTCACCCATAAACTGCCTTCTATGAGGACACACATTGGGGTATCTCATTAACTTTTTCCCAACATAAGAGTGATTGTTTTGAAATCTTTGTTACTCTAAATAGATATATATGTAAAATGCTTTATTAAACGTGAGGAGCAATAAGTAAGATGAGAGCCTCTCCAACTTGAAGAGTAACTTGCGTAAGTTTGGCATTGAAAGACAATGAATGTACTTTACAAGTATTGATGAAACTTAATTTATATATATATATATATAGTAATATCTGGTGTGATTAATCTGACAGAGAATAACATTAATACCATTACATAAAACTTTTCACCATTTAGTTAATATGATACACATGCTACTTTAAAACTAAAGTGAACTTACCATGGCAACATAATGATACTTTTGGACGACTTGACGAATGGTACGAAATTCCTCCTCCAAATTATGAGCCCAAACGTCCCGGATACCACACTCCTCGTTGTTGGGGATGCCTCCACTACTAGCTCCACCTGTCGCCGTGGGCATGGCCGATCTTTCCCCAACTTCCCAAACACCGCCACCGTCACTATCCACCACTTCACTTCAACTAGACTTTTTTCATAGACTGGAGAATGAACCTCCTGCAGTCGTTTACCCGTAGTTCTAATTTTTAGCCAATTTGGGAGGTTGTTGGATCAAATAACATGGAATTTTAAGTTTTGGGGGGCTGGCACTTATTTGAACGCATTAGACACATTTAACTGTCCAAATGTCCACAGTATCTTGCACCATTCTTAAGTACATAATAGATCACTATTTAAGGCTTCCCCAATGAAGAAGGTCCGAATACCACGTCACTTGGTCAAGTAACAAACATATGTTACTTGATTCCTGAAAGAGACATTTCACTGTTATCAATCTCCGGTTACTGGAAGTAAGCTAAATAAACTTTTTCCATGTTACTTAACAGGCATTAAATACAACACAATCAGTATTTTACCTTCTTCCAAGTAGATAAACATTTAAACTCAGATGGACGCTACAATACATATATAAAATACCCTAAACACATATAGTTTAGGGTATTTTATACCGTCGTAAGTAAAAATTTGCTGAACTATTTTCACTGGGAAACTTTACTACCATGATATGACATCAAAAATACAACTCAATATGAATTATTACGTTCTTCTGTTACCCATAATATTACCCCGAAGGACAAAAGAAGTAATGTTCTCCAAATTGGAAAACTCATTAATGCATATGAACAATTAAGCTTGAAAACTAGTTCACAATTATAACTTGAAAGCTTGTGTTGATGCCATGTTGGGGATAGAAGCTGAACAATGTCAAGTTTTTCAGGCACAACTGAGGAACAATAGCTACGCCCAGGTTGAAATTTGCATTATAGATTGTTGAAAATCATAATTTATTTACCTTTCATCGTTATTCTGGCTTATTTCTATCCCTCTGAAAACACAAACAGCACTGTTTCTTGAAACACTACATACATTCGCAACAGCAACCATCGAAATTCTTCTCATGACTATCGAGAAACCGCTATCGTTCCTAGGGTGCGACGGATCGAAAGTAATCGCGATATGAACATATATGTTGAAATATGTATAGTGCAGTATTTCGTTTTGCAGGTATACATTAACAAATTATGTAATGAACAATTAAAGTATTATAGATATTAAGAATTTTGCGCTAATTTCTATTTTAAAAAGATTGGTGATAAGAAACACTGTAAAAGTTTTACACAATTCCGCGGGAAATTCGTTTTTAGGAGATCTTAGGTACAATATTCCCAGCAGTAGTTTTACAAGCAGAAAATTTTTTTCTTTGCAATTTACAGTATTTGTGCTCTGAGAAAATCTAACTAGTACTTTTTTATTAAGTCATGTTGAGATGGCAACGGTGAAATTGAATACATGAAGATCACCAGCGTGGTGACAGTGAACTTGTTACGCCCGCAATAGTTCGTTATGCGATGACTTCAAAATAATCCCCTGACTCATTAACACAAGATAGCGGAACAAAGTATACATTCCAGATATCTAGATATTAAATAAATAAATCTAACTAAAGGCACGTAATGGGCCGAAACCACAGTCTAAACTATTAGTTTAGACTGTGCCGAAACCATGATCCCATTTTGTAAATGTTTATCACATTGTTAGTAAAAGGACGATTTTATCATATATATTATACTTAATTTTTTGTCGATTCGAATATTTAAATGATATTTTTTATCACGTAGCCTCGTTTAAAATTGTAAGCAAGCTGACAATAGGAAGATTTTCTTGAACGTTTATGTCATCTAGCATAAAGCTCTCCTCCCTGAGAGCATGATATATAAGATGCAAATTGAATTGAAGACATGAGAAACGGCAGTAAAATAACAACAGTAATACGTAAGCAACGAAAAAATTTGAAAAAATCATGACTCACAATAAAAAAATGTTTGGACTATAAGATATATGTGTTCAAGGGTTGATTTCATTACTTATAGGCTTTTCTATTCAATGAAAACGTGTGGTTGAATTAAGCTCGCACTTTTTAATGAATATTTGATCACAATTATGAAAAAGGAGTATTATAACTACTTTAAGATTACGTGGAATCATAGTGAGTGACCAGACAGCCGATAATACATTAGCGACAGCCGATAATACACATTCATCTGTACTCCAACAAGTATAGTATAAATAAACCTTTTATTTTCTTATTCTTGAAAGATCTTTAGTATAACTCGTTGCGTGTATAGCAAATCACTGTAGAAACATTAACTATTAAAGCAAGTCCTGTTGCAAGATTTTTAAATGCTTGGTCGTAAAAGGTATACAAAAAACCAACTTGCAGTCGCCCGGATTAATTTGTGGTGCACGCTCCCGGGGCGTGACGGTTCGCACGTTCGATCTCCAACTCGCGTATGAATGTTGCGTTCATCCAATGGGGTTTATCTTCTCCTACAGAGTTAACTAATTACTTAAAGACGTATACTCGCCCCATAGACAATCTGAAACTAATTAACCTTTCAGAGTACTATATGATCTGGATGTGATTTATAAATAATGGGTAAATAAGAAAAAAGTTTAAGTGCCCATGATTTCAAACATTTCTTGTCGCACTGAAGTATAAGCCATGTGTTGACATTTTTCCGTAATCCTATACCAAGGTCTGAAGAAATAAATAACAATTGAGTCTGGGCCCACATTGAAAAGATAACTTGAGTAAATTTCGACTATGGTGAACTAATTATTCTGTAACAACAAATGAAATCGTTTTACATAAACCACACTCTACATAGTCTAGTTAGTACAAAAGTAAAACACCCGCAACCTATTGACGCTATAAAAACAACTATAAATTTCAATATTCGCCTACCTCGTTTTAAGGAAATAATATCTATCATATAGCTGCCATATCTACAGAAGTGTAACTTAGTTACAAATGTCCTGTGAATTTGTGAAGTGAGATTTTGCCATTTCCATTGAGAAATACGAATGAACCACAGATTGTGCACAAAGACACTGAATGTGTTGATGTTTACATTGGTAAACATCTGCACGAACAGCTGTTTTATTCATTTTTCATTTGTTGGTGGGCAAAGACAGTTGAATAATGGGCAGCTACCATCGACATTGGCCTCGCCGCCTTCATTAGTATTCCGCATTTGGCAATAAGGGCTGTAACAAGAAATATATACTCGTATGAGAAATTCTTTGCCGGAATTGTGGTTCATTCAAATCTTTTAGGTTAAAACGTAGTGTGTGGAGTAAAACAGTACTTGTGCCTCATAGAAACTGGGATGAACTAAGAGAATTCATTTTCCACCGGTGTGCATTTTGTTTAATCATTACTCACAATGGCTAACTTGATTGCCAGAAGGACATTTATGCTTTTGGGGGAGTGTGTTCCCACTTTAATATCAGGAACTTCAAAAATCCGTGTGAAGAGATTAGAATTAGATACAAATCTCTTAATGGTATGTCGCTTAATTTGTATACAAACTCATTTAAATAATAAGCTCTAGTCTATTAATGGTGTTTATTTTCAGTATTTTAAGAAAGACGAATTCTATTATGTCCAAGACTTACAAAAAAAATGTAAAACTGGAGATGTGGTGCTAATCCAAGAACTTCCCCAGAAATTGACCACAGCGATAACACACAAAATACTTGAAGTGGTATATCCATTAGGCGATGTTACAGACCCTATCACTAATAGAAAAGTCGTTGTTGGAAAATACAGGTTTGTTCTAATTCAAATAAGTATCACTTACTGAGTATTATTAAATTTGGCAGTGAAATATTAATAATTTCCTTATAGGGATGTAATGGAAGAACATACCAAACTCTATGGGGAGTCAAAAACAAGATTCGTTTATGAAAAAGCGAAAGAAAGAGGATGGTTGGAAGATATTAAAGATTTCTCTCACGAAGAAAGTTATATCAAGTATCAGGAGTCCGAAGATGATCAGCCCTATGCAGTTTAATGATAGTCTATACTGCATTTGTAAATTATTTATTATGTAATAAAACTTTAATTTGTACAACGTACATGAATGCATATCATTTTTGTGACATTGTTTTGTTTACGCTAAGAGGGTGCTTTTATGTATAGGTGAATGATTCTCAAAACGGTGACTTGGCAATCATTTTGATAAGTAAATTATGTTCAGTTTGATATTGGTAAATGACAAGCATCAACATTTTCATTTGAGGCATTGCTTCTGCTGCAATTCAGTTGCATCAAATAATCCATTTCTCTTGTTTATATCTACTATTCATTGTAAAAGGTCACCTGTGGCTGTTTTTTAATAATTGGAAAATAAATATTCCAACATCTCTTACCAAATATACTACGTATGTTAGAGAAAATTTTTATATTTAATTAGTGTAATAGAATATCATTTTGCATCTATGGATTAACTAAAATATGGCCCAGTAATTTTGTCACTTGGCTGATGGGTCTTCATGCTATTTCGTATCAGAAAATGGCTAATTTTGAAGTTTTGACACAATCGCTCCGCTTTGTCATTCCATGTGGACAATCAAAGTTTTAAGAAATGAAATATATCCTTTCTTCCATGCCATTCTATCCTTACAAAATTTCTTCACTCTGTTCATCCATATTTTCTATGGTCTTTCATTGCTGTGACTCACCATCTTATCTGAGATATATTTCGTATCTCTTCTAATATATGCTCAGACACAAACCCTACTGTCATTTGACTCTTACAATGTGACTTAATAGCATTACTTGTTTATACCCATCACTTCCTACTGTTACCCCAAAG
>WURS02426872.1:0-16222 GCA_011762765.2 Rhinocypha anisoptera | reverse complement strand
ACGAAATTCACTAGCTTTTATTTACGAGTGCTGCCATCTTCACGTTGAAGTCGGAAACTTTTCAGACCACCCTCGTAGCTCTGGTCCTAAAGAAATGGGCATTAGACTTTTAAAAAAACTGCCCTGTCAGATAAAAAAGACCAAATCTCTGGACACTTTTAAACAGAGAGCCCAAAGTTTCGCACAGGAGAAATTTTACTACTCCTTAGGTGAATACTTGAACGACTCAACCTAACTGGTTTATCTCCTCTGTGTCACTGTATTTTGAATGTACATATATACTTATTGACATGCCTTATACCATGTTTGTATTCATTCTGTGGTCATTTTGGGCAAATAAAACATTACTATTACATATCTATTTGGAAGATTATACAGTAGGGCATAATGTTTCCTGTCTAATTGTGTTTACTTGTGTGAACTAGAACTTATGCAAAGCATTTTGAAATGTGCTTCATGAAAAATTCAAGCATCTTAGGAATTGCATGGCTAATAGTTTGCCAGATTACCTTAAACTTTTTCGCATTAGTAAAATCTTATTGAAATTAGTTCTATAATTAGATTTATAGCACTGGATATTTCTTCATTGTCATCCCTTGATTGAGTGGGTACTTACCAATGACTTCACCAGATGGTTTTGGGAAGTTAACATATATGTACATATTGTAAATTTTGTATAGTATTAAAATATTAGTTAATAGATAGATATCTATAAACCAATTTAAACTTTGGAGAATGTTTACTATTTTGATTCATCCATGGCATGGCACACTTCTTTTTTCCTTCATAAGTATTGATTGATTGTAAAAGATGAGTGCCACATTGGATTATGAGAGCCACATTGGAAAGATAGTGCCACATTTTTTAACAATGGCTGTTTGGCAATTTTAAACACATGTAGGTATGCATTTCCTAAAACTGAAACACTTTCCACTAATGCACTCTCTTATGTATTCCAGAAACTCTACGTTTTTATCGAGCCCTTAATGTTGTTGGAACAGACTTCAGCCTCATGCAAAATGTTCTCTTTCCAAACCGATCTCGACGTGACCTAAAAAATAAGTTCAAAAGGGAAGAACGACGGAATTCCTCTCTCATAGAAAAAGCATTACGTAATCCTGAAATGTTTTCCTCTGTTGAAGAATTGCAGACTGAGTTTGCTAAAACTGGTGAGTGTCATTGCTATAGCTGTCACTGTAGAATTATGGGCTGTTACCCTGTCACTATGCAAATCATGAAAATGGTGGTGAGTAAAGAAGTAACCATAATTTGATAATAAAAATTCTAAATCACCATGTGATCTGCTATGTGGCACAGAATCTTGATGTGTAGGTCTATAAGTGTCATGTGTATTGTGACATCAAGAGGAATACTGCAATTAAGAGTAGTGATTCAATTTTAAGTTGTGAAGTTTCTCTACATAAAAGAATGCTGAAAATATATGGTGTAAGCTCTTTGTTCAATGCAGAGTGTATGAGTGGAAAGAAAATTTCATTTGTATGACAGGAATGATCGATGCATCTCACTTTGGTCAACTGCAAACTGCTACTGTGACTATCACACAGTTGCTGTTGGTCGGCATTACGTAACAGTGCATGTGATAACCAGGAGACCTAATCAGCAAGATTCTGTATTCCTGAATTCACAACAAGTTGTCATGGTGAATTACTGACTTCAATTTTTAATGGTCAATTGGGGTTACTTTGTGACTCATCTGGTTAGTATCATAACATTTATTGCAATACAAAGTTTGCTTCTGGTAATTTTTACATCATTGAAAATCTAAGTTATGATATGATTGTCATTTTACTCACATCGGTTAAGTAATTAAATAAGGAATTATTCCACAAATTAAAACTGCAAGACATTTAGAGCCAATGATGAATAATATTTGTAATTTTTAATATCAGTGCTAACCATATGAAGATTTAGTAGGACTTTAAAAATGTAAATTTAACTAATGCTCATTTAAAGAAGAAAAATTTAGTTTATACAGGTTTTAGTAGTAGGCCCATGAACATTTAGTGCATATGTTATGTATGCATATCCATGTTTTATAGTTATGCATGCTACTGAGCAGTCACAGTAGCATTTACCAAATTCAAACCTATATTTTGTGCATTCTTCTTTTTTTCATTTTACTGTAATTTTAGTATGCTCTGGAGTTGGAGCAGAGTAACTTGAAACAAGTTCTTTAGTTGGAACCCCTAACATATATGAAATCATTTTGCTTATTGAATATAATCCTAGTTTGTGATTTATTTTGAATATGATTGTGGTTAAATAGAAGTACCTAATTTATTTTTATATGAATCATGGCTTTAAAAATTTTGGGCCAAAGTAATGTGTAGAAGGAATTGTTTTCAGGAGTTCAATCTTAAATATTTGTGCCAACAATTGTGTAGAGGACCATTTCAAATTCCCAATCTAATTCATTGTTCTCATTACTGTTTTCACACTTCTAACTCCACTCCCCTTTCTAATCTGTGAGTTTTAAATCTAGAGATAGTTCCATATTATGACCAGTCCCATAAAAGGTATGTTATGCCTAGAAAGCATTGAGTAGTAAAATGCAGGTGAGTATATGGAAAATGAGGGTAGTTCATGGGTTAAATAATATGTACTATGATAATATTATCGTTGCTTTCTCCCTTAATATTTTATTAAGTGAAAAACATTAAAGTGTTTTTTTTGTGCAGCCTCAAGAGAAAAGCTGGAAGAGGGATCCAAGAAAGTAAAAAATAAGATTAAAAGTGAAGGCCAATCCAAAAGGAAGTCAGACAAGGAGACAAAAGTTCCCAAGAAAAAGAGATCTCGTAAATGGGTTGTAGATGGCAATGAAAGTGAAGCTGATTCTGAAAATGATGCAAATGAAAATGTTCCTTCCAAGTTATTAGACTTTCCTGAAAAGAAGACTATTGCTGAAGTAGAGCCAGTGTCGCCAGGCAAAGTGGTCACTTCCAGTGTGGATGATGACATAACCATGTGCTCACAAGAAATAGTTGTGACCAATAATGAATATAAAAGCCTTGAGCCAGGCTCTGACGAAAGTGAAAGTGAACAGTCACATGTCAAAAATCAATCAGATGATGATGAGAGTGTTTCCAGTGAAAGTCAGTTTTACTCTAGAGTCTTGGTTCCCACACGTTCTGGGAGAGTCCCCAAAAGGAAGGATGTTAACAGCAGCCAACAGGCCAACCAGGTGAAAGTAGATATGTCAGCAAATAAAGGAGATAGTGGCCGGAAGATTGTCAACGTTCTGAATGACAGTGCTGGATCTGTTGGGAATGAGATGGAAATGATAATCTGTTCCAAAGAGGCAGAAGATACTGTGCAAGAGCCATTAACGAATCCTTTGGCTGTTGAACTGACACAATTTCCTAGTACATCAGAAGTCAAGTCTGATTTTGTTAATTCCGTTGAACCTGGCTCATTGGTTGTAATAGCCACCTGTTCTCCTGACAATCCAGCTCGGCAAGTGCTTCAGTTATTCATGGTATCACCAGGAAATGTGGAGGAGGGTGGCCGGGTACTCATCCCGCAGAACCTTGCAGGTGGGTTTAGGGTGGCGACTGATGAAGTGAGTGAAGAGAGGGTTGAATTTGGGTCATCTACTGTAGTAACTATTAAGAATACTGCCATTGATTATCCAGTGTTTATGCCACCCAACCCTGCAGAACTTTCTTCCTGTACTGTCATGGTTGAAGATCCGGAAGTGGAGAGTGTTAGTTGAAAAGAGTTAGTGGAAGGTTCTCAGTTTGAAATATTATGATCACTGTTGGACTCCAGCAGGTTTTTTAAAAAGTAAATTCAGTTGGAATTCCAAAACATTATTATAATGACGTTACCATTGTGTTGAGTTATATAATCAATTATCATAGTTATATAAAACATATTTAAATGCTTCATCTAAATATATTATTTATTGAGTTTTCAAATCATGTTATGTCATTCATTCTGATTAGTGAACTTTCACTAATCCAGTTATTGTTGAATTATTTTTTGTTAAAAAAATTCCATAGTATTACCAACCAGTGTAAATATTACTAAAGTATGAAGCAGCATTTTTGCACAATATCAGGAGTCCTTCACTTTTTTGTATAATGTTTAAATTATAAAAAACTGTTCTTTGAGTTGAAACAGTAAAAAACAGGTGTAAAATTTTTTAAAAGTTAGCTAGTTATATAATTCATTTATAGCCAATAGTTAAATAAAGCTCTGGTTTTATGGACTTTTGATGGAGAGATGCTGTCTTTTTAAATCTGAGATAATTCCCAGTATATAATAGAAAAAATATTTACTAAACAATAACTGATTTGAAATTGGTTAAAATTTATTATTTTAATTTCTTCGGTCATATTAAAATATTGTTTATGAATATAATCTTGTAGGTTGAATGTTTCAAATATAGTGTATTTTGGGCAACAAAATGATGAAATTAATAAGTCTTTGTACAGGCAGTTCCCAAGTCATGTAATTAAATCCATTCCAGTTAAGCAAGTCAAAGTTGACATGAGTCATTAGTTACTTCAATAATAACTTTAGAGCTGGAGAAGTTTGGTGATCAGTTCATGGAAAAAGTCATGCAGTAGATAGGCAGTGAAAGTAAAGTCTTGGGTGTTTTCTTCTTTCAGAAATTTTAACTTGCAATAAAAAATGCCTTAATTACAGTATTAGTTAGGTACACTTCAATCTACATTAACCCCAAATAAAATCAAGGTGTTTGTTGTATCTATAAGTATATTTCTCCTAAGGCAGTATTCCTTCACCTCTGGTATAAACTGCTTACAATACCTGTCTTCGAATGCAGAAAGTGTAACCCATGCTTTTGGGTTAGATTTCAAGACAGGAAGAGAGGATTTGGCAGTATTTTTCAGTGCCCAGGGTTATCCACATTGGCAACATTTAAATTTACACTCCCCTGGTGCATTACCCCCTACAGGAGTGTTAGGTGATCTTCTTTAACCTTTAATCCTGGCATGGAATTTTCTTCCTTAGATAAATACTCGTCAATTCTTTTCCAGAAAAAGTCTCACCATGACAGATACCTGTTCTGGTACCTTGCCTATTTTTTTTGTAAGCATCTTTGGAAAATTTTCTGCTGCCACTGCATCAACACTGACTGCCTAGTCACTTAATTTTACATTGTGTAAACTCCCACCATTTTAAAACCAATTGAACCATCCTTGTGAAGCTTGAAAAAACTTCACTCTGCATCACCTTCCCGCTTCGTCAATTGTTCATGTAGATTGACAGCTTTGTGTTGGATTCTTTGAAGGCATGTACCTCTTTGATGTTGCATTACCAATAATTTTTCCAGTACAGATGATGGGTCAGTACGATGTTTAGTAACATTTGTAGACTATACAAGCAGAACTTTTTTCAATGCTCTTTAATTCATTCCATATCTGTGACAATGGTATTTATTGCGACACCGGGCATACCCAGAACATGTGAGATGTATGTTGTTTGACCACTTTCATACCTCTTCACAAAATAAATGATACACTGCCTTTTAGTAAAACATTTTTATTTCATTATGATGTTTATTAGGCATAATTGCAAGGCCTATGGCACTCAAGTTTGTGCTGAATATGCTATGAAAGTACAAAAAACCAGAAAGATACTGAAGGGAATCGGAGAAACACCATTACACCTCAGTGAAATCTTCCAACAATCTAAGAGGTGATACTCTAGACCAGTGTTTCCCAAAGTGGGTGCTACTGCCCCCTTGGGGGTGTTGCTTTGGTCTAGGGTGGGCGAAAAGAAACTAGGAAGTTACGATCGGAGGGTGTTTGTGCATAGGTTTATGGAAACAATGGGGGGCAGTGGGTTGAAAAAGTTTGGGGAACACTGCTCTAGACTTTCCTACATTGTGATCATGTGAGTGCATGTAACTCCGTTTGCCATTATAGTTGTACAAATTGTTTCTTCAATTTGCTATACAAGTTAGCAAACCTTGTGTGTTTACAGAGGAAATTTGAATAAAATATTGCTGGGTGTCGATGAAAATATTTAAAGTCAATATAATATATACTGGGGAGCATAGTGTGGTTGTCACATTAAAACTCATACCTAATTATTTTTTCTCTGTGCGTAGAAAAATGGGCAATCAGGGAAAAAATCTAGAGAATAAACTATTAGAGCAAAACTGGACTTTCTTGGGCAGTGAACACTGACAAAGAACTAATTTACATAAGTTGAGGTTTTTGCATAACTTGAGAACTTCCTGTTTACACTAAATTGATGAATATTGCTCTCTAATTGGTTCTATAATTGAGATGATGAATATATATTTATATTTCTTTATTTGATGCAAAGTTGGAATGAAGGTTTTATATATTTGTTAGTTTTAATTGTTGGAATATGGCATTTTCATGTATCAATAGTCTGATGAGAAAGGATGGTTCGCAGTAAAGTCATTAAGAAAATGTCCAAGGTAAATGATTTTGCAGAAGATACCACTCCTGAGTATGTTTCTTATTGGGAGTTCCCAGTAATGAATTCAGCAGTTTAGTAGTAGGTAGTTCAGTATTTTTTTTAGTTTTTGGCAAATTCAGTTTTGCCACTAGTCCTCCAGGAGTATTATCCATTTAATATGAGTGCTTTCTAATGGAATTATCCCACCTGTATGCAGTAACGTTTTGATGCCATCAAATTTTATGTTATAAATATTTTTTTATGTACTATTATATACTCAAATACAAAGTAGACATTGTTTATTAATGAATATATTTATTTCAACTACAATAAATTAATAATAATATAAAAATAAATACTTGAATACCTTTTTGGGAAATGGACATGTTTATGATTGTAGAAGGTGAAGGTGTTTTTTGTTGCACAAAAGCCTTTTGCCTTCAATTGTGAGATAATTTAAATTGTTTATGAAAAATTGGTGCTGGAATTTCATAAAATTGTTTATCCGGAAAAAGCTGGAACATAGGGTGCTGGAGTGCTGAAGAAATCTTGTGTGCACAGCTCTTTCAGGCAGCATTTTCTTAAATGTGTGAGCTGCTTTCGCTGTGCTTTCTCATTGCTCAAATACTCATTTACCTGTAGGACAAAATGTTAATCTTTTGAAGGCTGAAATTTCCATCTTTGGAGCTAATTGTAACATGAAGACTGAAGTTTTATGAGACTCCTATTGAGATAGTTGGTAGAGAAAAAAGTAGCTCTTAAGGTATTTCAAATATAAATTAGTGAAGCTTACATTTAAATACAATGTAAATGTAGGCAGTACAATATTCTGGGGGAGAAGTATGACAAATGATTTTGAATGAAAATAATTATGAAAAGGGTGTATAAGAATTTTTTTCACATCAGCTGTCTTTTAAATATTGTTATATAAAGAAACTCCAATTATGGCTGCAATGATTTAATGTGTCTGTACACATACTTGGTCATTTGTGTCAGTGAGATTGGCAAGAAGTTTATGTAAGTTGCCTATTAAAATGACTTGCTATGAATTTTTTCAGTGTAATCTCTTTGAAATCAGTCTACTCCATTAATCGGCCATGAATTTTCTTCCATCAAATGGAACTAAATACATACGTTAAGGCAATCCTAATGGTGGTGTTAAGTAAAAAAATATGTACGTACTAACAAAACATCTTGAACTTGATGTAATGGTTAAAAAACTATTCATTAGTAAGATGCAAGCAAATTATATTAATCAGTTGAAATCAGAGTCATGCACAATAGTTAACACAAAAAATAAAACGCCTGAATTGAAATATATATTTGCATACTAGTATTATTAGAAGAGCCTGGTACTTTACCTTTTGGCATATTTCCCAACATTGGGGACCGAAGAAACGAAGACCAACAACAATTCCAGAATTGAAACCCTTTCCAAATGTATTCTTAGCAAATGGGTGATCTGACTTCATATACAATTCCTTTGATGAAGATAGCTTGCAGTTTGGCTGGAAATACAGATTAGGGACCAAAATGAAAAAATTATATTTTTTAGACTTGATTTTAATTGTGATGCACAGGGAAGGTAAGATGGTATTTCATTGGAGGTTCTATGAAAGTAATGCTGATATCATAAGAGTAAGTACTTGAGAACAAGGCATTGCAGTTAGCTTCACTAGTTGCTCCCCATAAAAAAATTATTTCATCAAAATGCCTGCGGAAATTTGTCAGAATGCTCTGCATGTAGGTACCTAGTACTAAAAGCTACACTAAATGCATCCTTGCTATCTACTTTAAATGGAGGACAAAAAATTAGTGAATAAATGACTTATTTCAATTGTATTGGGCTTGCTATATTTCCATTGGTGATTCTATGTTTCATTTCCCTGTCTACTTCATCTTTAATTATTATAAGGGGCCATTGAAACCAGTTATTGTGTTTATGGAATGATTCGTAGATTTGTCAGGTTTTAAGTAATTACTTATCACAACCAGCCGTATATGTACTTGACGATGCTAATTTTGAGTACTTACTCCTAGTTTCCTTAATGTGTGATAGAACAACACAGCTTCATCATATTGGTTATCTGCCTCTCGAATAATTGCTACCAGGCAAGCACTAGGCTTAGCTTCTAAGCTTTCACTGGCCCACATTTTTAAGTCTCTTCCCAGGGGTGGTAGTGTGTATGGAACAACACTAGTCTCCCAAGTAAAACTCAATCCAACACTGGAAATAAACATAATGTCAGTAGGGCCAATAAAATATATTGTAAATTATCAACGTGTTATCAATGCGAATGACCTATCGAAATCCACATGTTCGTTCAGAGGGATTTGGGGAGCGTCCTCATTTCTGGAAATGGACCAATGATCTGATTCAGAGTTTTCTTGATCTCCAGGAGTGAAGTCGTGGACACAGTTCCATATATTGTTGAAAGGGCTGAGACCCGCTTTTCTCATATGATCTGGGTGAAGCACACACAAATATTTTCTATACAGATTTCTGGAATTGACATCAAAGTGAGAAAATATGTGCGACATGGAAATCTCCGCCGTTACAAACTTACCTGAAAAGCTTTTGTAATTCAACTGAAGACAATTGAATCGCATTTTTATTGAGGCTTCAATAATGGGCTGAGTAGGACAGCATAAATAAATATCCACATTTCTGCAATCTCTGGCTCGAAACTGACCGCTAGATACCACGCAAACGCAGTTTATGCAGTCGCGTATAAATATACTGTATGGAAAATAATATTTCAGTGTCGCTTGGGTGTTATCTCATAAAATTAAAGATGTGTTTAGCGTTTACCTTTCTTTTACTGGTCCTAGAATAAATTTGCACTCCTTGCACTCGTCAATCGTAACAGTATTTATATGATCAAAAATGTAAAGCGTGGAATTGGAGCAATTTTGAATTGTGAACTGTTGACCATCGACCGAACCAGGCAATTTTCCAGTCACATCATTGACTATATTATTAAATGAATAGTCATTGACGTTCAGCTTTCGATTTTTATCCCTGTAACACCATGAATTTGAAACAAGTAAACTAGTGTGCATATTTCGAGAAGATTTATGTTAAAATTCCTAATAAGTTTCTAGAAAAATATTACCATGAGTACTCTCGTGGTCTTTCCAAAGTATCAGATCCACTTGGAGAAC
Organism: Rhinocypha anisoptera; assembly: GCA_011762765.2. Lineage (NCBI taxonomy): Eukaryota > Metazoa > Arthropoda > Insecta > Odonata > Chlorocyphidae > Rhinocypha > Rhinocypha anisoptera. Next base: position 6,637 of record WURS02426872.1, on the reverse strand, counting down.
TCATTTTTCTAAATCTCGATAGAAAAGTTCCCATTTTGCTTTAAAATATTCGTCAAATTGTTAGCCCCGACATATTTTGATGATACAAGACGGGATATACAAAACATTTGCCCTTTTTTTCATACTTGTTATTTCGTAAGTAATTTGTTTTCAATCTTATTTTTCCCCGAAAGAGGCACTCTTAGGCAACGAGTAACTGCCATTTGTCCCGACTATTCTCATGTAAAGTTTTTCCTAATTTAAAGAAGTAATTGAGGAAGTAGAGCATGCCCTACTATTATTACGACACCCCTGACGGGGAAGACTGCTTTTTGAAGTTGTGGTATGCAACTAAAAAAGCAACTTTGATCGGCTTAGCTGTCTCCACAGCGGATGTTATATTGTATTCACATACAAAGGGATACGTCCAAACAGCGACTAGATTTATTACTCTCACATCTCCATTGGTGGGAATGGCTGCAACATTTGCAGTGTCTACATGCGTACTGACAAGCCTCCGAAAACGAGATGACTACTTGAACTACTTCCTCGCTGGTTGTGCCACTGGGTCTGTATACGGTGCCGCTAGGAAGAGTGGGCTGAAAGGATTTACTGCCGCATTAGCCCTTGGCGTCGGAGCTGTTGTTTTAAAAAGCTTTGTTGTGAATAACTGGCTATTTGCTCCCCCCAAATATAACCAAGCTTATGGTGATGTTGAACATTATCTTAAAGATTGGACTCTGACAAAGTCTCGCCCAAGAAGGTGGAAATTGTCACTGGATGAGGAGCTTGAACAAAATAATTAGATCACTAATGAAGTTTGTAAATTTATTGTTAATAGACTTTGCTTAAGGACATTGTATAGTTTGCCATTAAAGTTGTACATTTAATTTGACATTTTTTATTTATAGTTTAAGTAAATGATGTTGTGATTCCATCTCCACTCATCCCGAGCCTTTTAAACGTTTATTTGAATCAGGAGGGTCCTCACCCTTCCGTTTGGCGGATGAGGTAGGGTATTCAGTTTCATCTTGAATGGCATACTTTTTGGTCCATTCCTTGGCCTTTCGTATGTATTCTGCATTGTTGAATTTATATTCTTCTGCCTGGAAAAAATTCAATGAGTTAGTGCATATTGCCAATTTGCATAATATTATTGTAACCTTTGATACATGTCTCATTAAAATGAGACAATGATATTCAAAGTAAGCCTCTACTCCGACCTCACCATATCTGTTATGGTGAGAACAAAGATAATCATCTTATTGTGATGAAATGTTACTTGTGATCCAGATCAGGAAAGATCAACCACTTTTATTAAGAATAATTAGTAGGAAATGACCACCACATTAAAATATGCACTATAATGAATTTAAATTGGGACAATACTATAACCTATACACAAGACTTAGCTTTTGTTAGCAATGTATGATATGGAAATGGGTTTAAAAGTGGTTGAGGCGAGTTCCCAAAAGAAATTCACTGGATTTTTTTTCATGTTAGCAAATATCCTAGATTGTGCTTTCCCAATTTTTTTCTAATCAGCTTTTGAATTGCTAGGAAAATGGGGTTTTAAAAATTGTTATGGGCCCTATTTTGGTAAAAGCAACTATTGCAAAGCCTTGCAAAAGTCTTGGTGTGCTACTAAATTTTCAGTGAACTGAAAGATAGCAATTCAAGACATTATTATTTAAAAGAGTATGATTTACAAAAGGTATAAATGTAGGATTTTTGGAAACTTTTGATTGTTGCTTACTTGAATTGGGTAAATATTGAAGGACTATTTGCATGAATTGGCAAGGTTTACTTGAAACATTTTTACATTCAGCATCTAATGGATTGTTGCAGCTCCGTTTCATGTTCTCAAAGGATGTATCTGTATTTAAAACTTGTCAGCATTATATATGGTCATATTTTAAAAGTGAAGTCTTGAAAAAGTTTTGCATGATGATATTACTTCTAACATGTGTTCTTTAAGGGATGATATATATCCAAACCTATCAACTTTTATATGGCCATTTCAAAATCTATGTATTACCTACTTGAAATATTCATGGTTTTGAGTAATGTGCCTGTTCAGGATGCTCGCAAGACTGTAATCCAAGGTCCATTATCAAATTTATAGAATAAATTAAATAATAATACCAGAACACCAATATCTTGACAATTTCTTACATATGCTCATTTTATCTTCAACATCCAGGGTTAAATCACAGTTCTATGCTACATACCAGAATTTTACTAGCCTTCGGGGTATTTACATCTTATTCTAGCTTCTTGTCATTAATTCCTTTATTTTCATACAAAACTCCTTCACTAAAATACTGTACTTCAAATACTGAAACCACTATGCATGTTTTCATCTAAAACGCCCCTTGGAAAAGAATTTTTTTACAAACTCCAAGCCCTCCTACTTTTATGGTTCTTGTAACATTTCTACTTTTAAAATCTCATTACTTTTATTTTTTTAAATTTATTTTCATCCCAAATGTTATGTATGACTCTAATATTCTCAACAAGGATTAACATCCTTTGACTTTTGGTTTTTGATTTGATAATCTATCATTATTAGCTCTACGCCCTTTCAAACACCTTCTCCCACCACTTTCATCATTTTCTCAAAATACAATTTTTCACAAGAGAATTTTCACATGCTGTGGGCTCTACCCTCACTTAACATACCAATCTTTGGGTTGCATACTGAGGTTTTTAAGTGATGGTGTCATGTTAAAAACACTATTGAGGCAGGAATAAGGAAAATGAATCCTGGCAACTATGGGACTCACCCCACTGGGGCAAGGCTCGCGTGGTCATCTCACGAAATCATTGCAATACCAATACCACTCCAGAGAAGAAGACAACGAGGAGGGAAGGAATGATTTCGGTAGGGATGTGGAATGTAAGGACAATGTTAAGGTCAGGAAAGTTAGAGAACGTGAATCTCGAGATGGAGAAAGTAGGAATAGATGTACCAGGGTTGAGTGAGATAAGTTGGAGGGATACAGGAGATTACTGGAGTGATAACTGTAGAGTAATTTATAGCAGAGGGAAGGAAAGTCAGCGTGGAGTAGTCATTATTCTGAGTGAGAAATTAGGAAGGAGGGGTAGTTAACGTTGAACAGGTTAGTGATAGAGTAATCATGGTAGAAGTAAAAGCGGATCCAAATAACTTAGTTCTAATTCCAGTATATATACTAAAGGATGGCCATCAGGAGGAAGAAGTAGATGAGATGTAAGAGCAGCTGGAAGATACCTGGAGGGAAACATTTGGTAGAGATGGGTGACTGGAATGCTGTTGTGGGGGAAGGAAGGAATGGAAAGGAAGTAGGTGAACATGGTTATGGGACAAGAAATAACTGCAGAAATAAATTACTGAAGTTTTGTAGAAGAAAAAGTTTGGTAGTAACAAACACCACAGGAGATGCTTGGAAGGTGCCGAGTGACACAGGGAGATATCAGATAGACTGCATTGGCTACAGATTTAGGAACAGTGTTTTCAATAACATTAGTTATCTGGGAGCTGATGCGGACTCAGACCACAATTTGGTCATGATGAAGTGTCATGTAAGATTCAAGAGGATTATAAAGGGTAGAAAATTAGAGAAATGGAATCTAGAAGCATTGACAGGAGCAAAGAAGAAAGGGTACTAGGAGACAGTAGATCTTCTCCTAAGTCTTCTAAGAGAGCGTAACCAAAGTAGGACAACGGAAAAAAGGAAGAAAGAAGGAAAGGAAAGTCAAAGACTGAATAACAAGAGCTGCAGGAAAAGTAATATGAAGAGGCAATCAAAAGATAATTAAAAAGACCAGGGTTACGGTGGAGATGATTAAGAAGATGCCGGAGCATAGAAAGTGGAAAAACACTAATACGGAGGACGGGAGACATAAATACCGAGAGGCAAATAATAAATTGAGGAGAGGGAGTAATAAGGCTAAGAAAACATGGTGGAAAGAAAAGTGCGAGTGGGTGGAGAAGTTAGAGATGCAAGGAAATATGGATTTACTATTCGAGAAAGTAAAAGCCTTAACAAGAAATAGAACAGGAAACAAGATCCCTACTAAAAAGGATAAGGCAGGCAAGATACTAATAGAACAGAAAGATGGAGGGAGTACGTGGAGGAACTCTATGATAACGAGAATAGACCCTTGAACTTAGATTTAGAAAGTGAATGGGAAGTAGAGGAGGAAAGCTTGGGCCCAGAAATATGAGATAGCGTATCGAAAGGACCCTGCAGGACATGAAGAAGAATAAGGCAGTGGGGGTGGATAAAATACCGGTAGAATTACTCAAGGGTTTAGGAAAAGCAGGAAGGATGAAGTTTTATGGGCTAATTAGAGCAATTTTAGATTTGGGAATTTGGCAGGAAGATTTCGTTAGGTCTATATTAATCCCAATAGCAAAGAAGTAGAAAGCAGCTGAGTGTGAAGATTATATGAGAATTAGTTAGATCCCGCATGCAGCGAAGGTAGTAGATCCGAAACCTGGTCCATGAGGAAGGATGATGAGCATAAATTAGAGGCTTTTGAGAAGTGGGTTTGGCAACGGATGGAGAAGGTGAAGAGGACAGAGAGGAAAACGAATGAAGTTTTGAGAATGGTATAAGGGGAGGAGAGGCGTTTGCTGCGAGAGATTCAAAAAGGACAAGAATGGTGGATGGAAGGGGTACTCAGAGGCAATGGGTTGTTGATAGAGGGTAGAACGTTGGGTAAGCGGGGTAGAGGTAGGGAGAGAATAGGGATATTGGACAGAATGATAGGGGGGGGTAGGAAGTACTACAGATTTGAAGAGGGATTATAGCTAGATGTTATGCGGCCAACCTAAGTTCAGACTCATCAAAAAACCTACCTTAACCGGTAGATTTCATCATTTCAACAATCACTGACACCGCACTCTCTCGCAGTCCAGGTTCACGACGAATCACAAATAAATATATCCGGCATAAATAATTTTCTTCAAAACATGATTTTGATTCTGATGAAGTCTTCGTGGGTTTTCCACCAAGTTAGGGTTTCAGCTGCCGATGTTTCAATGGCTAACTTCGCCATCGTCCTCAGGGCGTTGATCACCGTCGAAAATTCGGCAGCTGAAAATCTAGCCCGTTGTGAAACCCACCACGACTTCACGAGAATCGTGCGCCAGGAAAACACCAAATCTTACTGTTTGCAACTGCTAATCCTGTTCCTACTAATGATTTTGATTTTTAACACTTGGCTGTCATAAAATGTGTTCGTAAAACCCTTGAGAAAAAACCTACGTTTGCACGCAAAAATGGTTAGCAAAAATAAATCAGACGTCATGACAACATTTGGATTCTTAACTGAAAACGTTCCATTTAAGGTCGATGTGATCGTAACGGCACGACTATTCGCAGTTTTCGAACTTCTGTAGTTTCTTGTGCTAATATTCCGATTTTCTGCTAAGCAATAAACCACAACGGAGGATGAAATTACGAAGGGGAATTCAAGAACTCTTCTTGTTGATACATTGGCGGTCGCTAGATTCTCGAGTGGTATAAAACAAGTAAAATGTCATAGTAATTCTGGAAGTGTGAATACTTATTCAAAGTCATTTATTAAATGTGTGAGAAGCGTACTAGAATCAATTTTATGATCGTATATGAGGCCTTCCATCGAGGACTATTACCATTCGAATATGGGGTACGGGGCGCAAAACTTCAACCTTCGTTTCTAAACTTGAAAATGAGAATTGCTATGGGAAAAAAAGAGACTGAACAGTGATTAACTTTACTACAATTGTATTTTTACAAAGTTTGATTATTTCCTATTCTAATATTCTGCTGAAAAAATTACAAGGGGCACTGGTCTAAATAGTTACATAGCCCCTATAATAGCCGCAGGTCTTCCATCGACGAAAAATCTCTTAAATTAAGAACGACAAGTCATGTTGTTGAGGAGAGGGGTGTGTAAGAGTACTATGGCACTATGGGCACTGCAATTGACTAGAAATGTTTAATTCCTAAGAGTACACTACGAGTTGTACGGATTCATAAATAGTATGGCGTTCTATAGGACTCCAGAATTCGAATGTCAGGTCAAATACGGAGAGCATCTGACTTACTTCCATCAGAGGCACAACAGAATCAGATGCTATAAAATAAAAACACTAAAGCCATCCATTTGAGATATGCACATCTTAATTTTCTATGCCGAACTGGCCAATCAAAGTTTTGACGCAAGCCTGTAGAATGTTGCTTACAAAATAGTAACCCTTGAACTAGGACTACTTGGGCTGAATTAAGACTTACGCGAATCACGAAGAGTGGATGAAGGGGACGAAGGAATAATAAGGGGAAGAGAAAGCGGTAGGATTTTGAGGGGACGGAGAGAGAGGGAGATAGGAAAAGATACAGAAAGAGAGAGGGAAGGGGGGGAGGACCTTCTACTGGTAGCGAGTGAAAGGAGGGTAGAGGGGAAGGAGGGGGGAAGGGGCTGAGCGCAGGCGCTACAGAATGAACTCGAGTTCCGTGTTTTTGGCGGGAAAGGCAGGAGGGGTATGGGGGAAAAGGGGGCGTGTGTCAATGGGTGAACCGGGGAGAGAGGGGAGGGAGGGGAGGGGGGTTCGGTCGAAGGGAGGTTTAGAATGTATATGTGGTGTGTGTGTGTGTGGGGGGGGGGTGTCTCGTGGTATTTGTAGTAG
>WURS02426861.1:0-16222 GCA_011762765.2 Rhinocypha anisoptera | reverse complement strand
AAGAAGAATAAGGTGGATAGGACACACCCTGAGGCATAATGGGTTCGTGAAGAATATAATAGAAGGAAAAATAGAGGAGAGGGCCCCTCGAGTAAGGCCGAGGGACAGATATATTGGGCAAATTATTAGAGACATTAGGAGGAAGACCTACCAAGGAGCAAGAGAGCTAACACTAGATAGGAAAGGATGGAGGGCTGCTGTCAACCAATCTTCGGATTGAAGTACTGATGATGATGATCCTTGGGATGCTTCCATTGAGGAGAATACTTTTATTTATGGCCTTTGTGTACATCTGAGCCTGGCCTGCATTTAAGCGTGTGATAAAATAGGTCTAAAGAGGTGATTGGAGAAATTTTGGAAATGCTCTCTTGCCCATGTACAGATAAAAAAAGCATTCTTCAACCCTAAGTGAGGATAGAACCCACCTAGTATTAAGACCAGCAGAACCTGAAAATTCATACATTAGGGTAGAGGGTCTATGAATATGAAAAAGATTGGTTCTTTTACTTTTTAAAGAAATTATTATTTTCAATAATTGTATTGTTGAAAACATTCATTCATACACATTTTATAACCCGCCTAGTATTAAGACCAGCAGAACCTGAAAATTCATACATTAGGGTAGAGGGTCTATGAATATGAAAAAAATTTAATTCTTTTACTTTTTAAAGAAATTATTATTTTCAATAATTGTATTGTTGAAAACATTCATTCATACACATTTATTCTTTTACCTCATTTAATATTCACTAAGTATTTTATCTTACCCTTGAAAGGTTTTATCAAACTCAGTGTAAAATATTTATCATTAATAATTGCGTTATGTAATCCACTGATTTTTTTGTGACACTTTAGTTTGTGCTGGTGCTTCTGGAAATATGGATGAAGCATTGACCTTGGCCCATGAGGTCCCAAATTTGGCAACTCAACAGCGTAGTACTCAACTAGAAACTTTCATTCTGAGGAGGGTTCAGCGTTTTCCACATCCACAAAACTCTATAGAATGTGAGAATGGTCAAAATGCAGACCTTGATCAACATCAGTGCACACTTTTAGCTTTTGAATTGCTCTTTCTATGGAATGCCCTCCCTTCGTGCAGCCCAGAAGGACTAAATTACATCCTTCAAGGTGAGTAATCAATAGTAATGAGAATACTTGTGATAAAGTTTTTAGTGTTCCTCTTCTAGTAAAACATTTTGGAGCTTAAAATATTGTTTTGGGTGAGTTGAGAGTATCACTTTTCCACGATATTACATCTTTATCCACAGAATTACATCATTTCTCTGCAACATGCTTTAGAAACAATGAGCCCACATAAGCTACAGTCAGAATGTTTTCTTTTGACATGCACACTTAAACTTACATGTTTATGAATTACTTACACAGGTAAAAAGTATGGGGGCAGGTTGAGGAAGTGCTGTTCTTTTTTCTGGTCATTATTATGTCAGGACAGGTCAGATTTGAGGAGGGAAGGATGGGATAAGAAGGAAAGGTATCACAGATGTCAAGGTTATGCCTCAGCAAAAAATTGGCAAGTGTTTGAGAATGATTGCAAGATGCTTGTTCATTTAACAGCACATTTATGTCAAATATTTCAGTTTCAAACTTCCCCAAAGCATCTATCTACTCTCTGGGCTTGTATTTGTATTGCCAATTTTACTATTCATGTAACATCACTAATTCATTACTGAATTGATGAAAAGTTTATAGCATGTGTGTCTCTAACACTAAGGAGATGTCTTCATTTTATAGATATCATTTATGTTGCACAAGTCTAGATATAAAATTTCCCTATTTGTGTACAGTATATTTTGTAGTGAAGCTGTTACAATTGGTTTTTTAAACATTCAGTATTAGGAAGGCACAGTTTTTTCTGTGTCTCTACTTGCTCTTGTATATTGTGTAAAAATTGTAATCCTTTACTCACTCCGTAGGGATTAGGGGATAGTATTTGTGGGGACATGAGTGAGGGGAAGGTAGTGGTGGGAAATGAATACTGTTTTGGTGTATGATTTGTGGGTTTGTGAAAATTTTGAAACGGCGAAAAAGTGTATAAATTATCCAAACTTGTATTTCATTATTTTGTCTTGCTACATATGTATTGTAGGTTCCATCCAAAATCAAGTTTATTATATATTTGACTATAGTTTTCATCTTGTGACATGATGAAGCTTGACATTTATTTTGCCTGATCAATCACTCTTTCTTAAGAATGACATAAGTGGTCCGTGAATCTAATAATAGTCAAGCTTCATTCTGAGCAGTCTAGGTATTCATGTTGATCTATCCTTCTCCCTCATGAGCAATGCATTAAACTTCTCTGATTCTTTTCCAAATTTCCTCTAAGCTACAAAGTGAATTCAGTTTGAAATTCTTTGTTTAAATGATCTGAACAGAATGTGATGAAAGCAGTAGGGAGCCCATGCAGGGCCTCAGTCAGCTACTAAAGGGTGCTACATGGTGTTGTCAGAGGAGGCCAGATGAAGCCGCAGTATGTTTCCGAACCTGTTTGGTTCAAAGGGGTGCATTGCCTGGAAGGAGTAATGGGAACGAAAATAATGAGGAGAATGAAGTAGAAGAACCTCAAGAAGATCGGCACATTTCAGCTTTTGCCCTGTATGAGTTGGGGACATTACTCAGCAAGCACTCAGAGGTGAGAAAGGGAGAAAAGAACAAAATCAATCAAGCAAGTCATGAATGAAAATTTAATGTGAAAAAATATTATGACTAATTGGAACCCCAATTTCTAGTTTGAATTTTGTCAGCTACATTTTGAGCCTTACTTCAGTTTTCATGTCAAATTTTTACTTATTAGTTTTTAAAAATCTTATCCCCATGTCCAGGACTGCATACCATGTTCATATTGGTATTGTTTTAGAAATTAACATATGTATTTACTGAATTTAAACTAATTACTGCCTTTTGAGAGAATTTTTATAACATCTTGTGGCATATCACTTATTGTATCATTCTTTTCGAGGGATGAGAGCCAGTCATTGAAAATTCGGAATGCATCAAACAATTTTTTTTAACATGATAGTCTTTGATTTTCAATTTTTTTGCCTCTTTCAACCATGTAGCAAAATTTTAATAAGGATCAAACTCAAATACCCACACTGAATTGTAAAATATTTTGGTCCATCATCATTAGGTTTACGTTATCTGTGGCTCATTCCTAATTGACATCACATTCACTAAGTGTAATCATCATCACAGTGTAGCATCACACTGAATGTATCCACATATGATGCACAATTTAAAGAAAAAACCGAGATGAGTTTGCCAAGTTCATGCATGAGGCTTTTTTAAAAATCCTGTTTTTGGGGAAGATGATATCTCCAGATCTCATCTCCAGAAGATAATTCCAGGCAAGGTGTCACTTTTATTTTGCTGAAATTCATCGCATTTGAACTAAATATTGTTTGGGATAGCTTTAAAATGACAAAATGCCCATGCATATATTAATTGTATAATAGTAACAATTGAAAAATTATACAAAGTTGCAAGGATATTATCAATACAAACTGATTGCTTTTTATGTTTTGTCACCCTTTTCCACATTTATAAAGTCCATTAAGTGCATATCCATAAAGTATAGAGGTAACTGGAAAATAGTTACATTTTCCCAAAAGTGCTAGGACTCATTACTTTGCATTTTCAAACCTCCACTTTTATCTTGCTTTAATAAATGGCCATTTCAATTGGAAGGCATGCAGTACTGCTTTACTTGAAAAAATACTCATAATAAGTAACTCTTCTCTTTTACAGACCCTCGAGGAAGGAAAATGCCTACTTTTACTAGCTCAGAACAACTACAGTGGATATGATTTTGAAAACCGATTAAATGTACGCATACACGCTGCCTTAAGAAACATTGGGTAAACATTAGTTTTTGGGATAGAAAAAATACTTATACCATATAATGACATTTGGCTCTAGTAATTCATTTTCTTGTAAGAATCATTTCACTCAGTCACGAGTAATTCCAAATTTTCAAGCCTAATTTGCACTTATGTATGCCTTAAGTAACTTATAATAATAAGGAAATGGTGCTCTGATCAAAAGATAATGATATTGGTAGCTAGGATGGTGAGGTGTTCACAGCAACAGGTTTTGGCAGCTGGATTTACAGTACAAAGTTTTTGTGAGCACTTTCACTAAAGTAAATTATTGCAACATAAATCACTTATTTTAATGTTACTTTAGCATGAATGTTTCACTATTATTCCAATGTTATGAAATGAATAAGATTCTAAAATGGCAGTCTGATTTTAATTATATTGAATGATTTAATAACCTGTTGTAATCAATTTTGTTTGGCCTTCTATTTTAATGTTCTCCATTTTGAATGTGGTCTTAGGTGTGAACTTTTATTCTTGTAAATGGGAATGCCTTAATTATGACCTATAATATTACCTTTCTAATTATATACCGATATACTCATTTTTTTAATAAATGTTTTTTGAGAAAATCCTCCTAGTCTGGGCATGTGATGATTTTTAAAATAATAGGTAACCGTTATTGCTCCATAATTAAACTAAACAGTGGTTTATTTATTCAGTCCAATTAATTATAGGTTCTGTCCAACTAAATAATTGGTCAATATTTTAGTGTGAATTCAAAATTAATTATTGTTGGCATATTGGTATAATTGTAATTGCTTTTAATCCTGGAACAATTGTTTTATACTTTATTACATCATATTTAACAGCACAATTTAAATTTGAGCATTAACTTAATTTCCCTCAGTTAAGTTTAATTTAGTTGCTGAATGGCATGTACTATAAACTACCTCTGGTGCCTGCAATTTGAACAGTTATTCTAGATTGTTAGAAAATGGAATTACCTAATTAGTGCAAATAGAGGTATGAATTTTCACAGTGCATTCACCTGATTGCAGAGGAAAACAATGCTTTGAGATAGAGTGAGGTTCATCCACATATTTGCATATTTTCAGACAAGATTAATTCATATTCTAAAATGCACATATGCATTAACATGTTTCTCCTTTTATATTGGTAAAATTATTCAAATGGTGGTTTCTATACAATATTATGATGTACAATGTCATATAATGAACCATTTCAGTGTCTAGTTGAAGTAATTTAAACTAACATTCCAGAACATGCTGTAGATTCACGTGGAAAATATAATTATGAATGTATTAAGAATGCTAAATGTATGATGGTAAGAGAGGCTTTTACAAAGCAAATTATCATTTTCAATTTCTACCAACCATCTTATAGCCACTTTAATAATGTCACTTAATCAGAGCATCAAATATTATGATAACTGATTATGTATCAATGTCACTGTAATGCCACAGCTGAGGAAATCAACATTTGTCTATGTATTAGAAATCAATATCATATATAAATGAATGAAAAGGAAAATTCCAAAAATTTGTTTCCTAATATTTTGTTCTAATACACATGATTCATTTTATTAACGGAATTTAAAAATATTGCCTATTCACTATGAAGTTAATTTGTAAATATTACCTGCTTTTATTATAAGAATATTTGACCTTGCCTTCATTGCAATTTAACAAAATAATGCTGACTGAATAAAAATGAAAGTTGTCACAGTTAGTATGTTATGCTTGGTATTGATCGAGAGAGAGTTTGTGAAACCTCTGTAAGATGTTGGTAAATAATTTTATCATTTTGAGAAAACATGAACCTTTGTATGAAATTTGTAAATCACTAAATAAAATTCAAATAGCTCTTGTATTGTTTTTGTTTTAAAATTAAGTGTTTCACAGTCAAAGGTAATTACCTACCTACCTACTCTTACATAATTAATTGATATTGCATGGTAATTATATAAAGGAATTCTCAACTCCTTTTGGATGATATGGTTATTAATTCTTTCTATGGCTATGATAGATATAAACTAGTTGTAATATCTTTATCTTAGTTATATCTATTTACAACCTTCTAATTATTATTATTAATATGGAAAATATGTTCAATTTCAGTATCCATTCACTTAATAATAAGGGATTTTCACTTATAATAATTCATTTAATTATCAATCAAGAACAATTATAATGTTATGTTGACCAAATGGGCAGGATTTGCCATACCAGAATTATGGAATGTATGAAACACTGGTTCTGCAATACCTCATCATTACTAATTATAATAAATTTTATATAGCCCTCTCACAACCAAGTCTTCAAGGCTCAATAACTCCACCTGCATGAAAAATGTTTCTCTAGGATGCCTTCTAACAAAGGCTCATTCCTATGATCTCTATTATTGTCTCTGTCATGAGGAATAGAGTGCACACTGAATATAAATTGCAAGTAGGTGGAGGGTTCACTAAGGGGGGTCCAAGGCACTTAGATCTGTCAGTCCTTTGTACCAACACAACTCTATATGCCCATCATCCATTGAGCCCAATGGCTTTACTAAATGCTAGTGTCCCTAATGGGGATGTACTTCCTCAGCTTCCAGGAGTGGTGGCCCAAGGAAGCTCATTGTTGTTGTAGTAATTGTTGGCCACTGCCATAACAGGTGAGATGTCTCAACTCCATCATATGATATCACATCACCCACAGCAGATAGAGATTGTTAAGGATTTTTAAGCAAGGTAGTGACCTCTTCAAAAAACCCTACTACATATCTCCATCTACTTCTGTTCAAAGACAGAAGTTTCGTGGAAAGGCTTTGGTTCCACAACGTGAAGATCTGCTGCCTGAGTCCCTGCAAGGTTCGCCAAATCTTTGAGTGCTCAATTAGTATGCATTCCCCAATTTCCAGGGGAAATAGATAAGATTGGTCCAAAACCAATCAGAATATGCAGAGCAGGCACCTGCTTTTTCAAGTTTATTTGGATCTCATTTCTGGGAATGCTTTAATGGCTAAGAATCCAAAAGAGCCTGATTTTATTATGCTTGGAAATGTCAGTTGGGGCCTGTTTCACAGCAGTTGTGATTTGCACCATGGAAAGTTAATCACCTTCAAAGCTGTCTGGCTATCCAAGAAAATGTGAATGGACCAAATTATGTGGGACAATTCTTTGATAATTTGATCACAGGCCAGAATAGCCTGTAACACTGTTGTGTATTTTCCCAATTGAAAATAGTATTGTCAGGGAGGGGGTTACACCCATTTATAACTGCTCCTGATTTATCATCCTTCCTCAAGCCATCCATGTACCATATAGAGACCCCAGAATGAAGTTTAATTGTACCCCCTAGATCCCACTTCCCACAAGGAAAAGTGTTTTGAACGGTGCCTTGTTTTGGAAATAAACTTGCCACCGTACCATTATGCCCTGTCTTAAAAATGGGGCTTGATTCAGCCTGCTCTGTATTTATTGGTCTGTGGCCAGAGATAGTTCCCATTCCACACCATATGTGTATCAAGCAATAAGTTTGATGTACCTCCACTGCCAAATCAAGCTGTAACATATTTAAGAGATCTTCTAGAGCCAGAATTAGGATTATTGAGAATTATTGTTTTTCCCCCCGGGAAGTCATCACAGACCATCCTTCGTGTGTGGCCAGTTTTGATCTCTGGTTCCCCTTTGCTGGTTACTTCTCCAGCACACTAGGAGGTTACTTCTCCATCACTGTAGGTAAGGCTAGTTCTTGCTACCGCCGTAGCGATTTCATCACCTTGAGAGTTAATCCCCAAGTTTCCCCATAGGTTGGTGCACATGTTCATAAAATTTAACATAATTTTTTTTCTTTTTTTCTAAATGTTCTCCTAATTGAGTGTAGAATCCAAGGTTTCCCTTAGATACTTTAACGATGATGAGAGCTACCTACCATTGAGTGAACCCTTCCTTTTGGCGCTGACGGTGATACATCTATAATACAGAAAACTATATCTTAATATATAATTACAGAACTTATATATATATAACTACAGAAAACTCTTCTTCCATGACTATATCACCACACCTTTGTGGTAGTGATGCATACATCTATAAACTGCAATTTCTAAAAGTACTGCGGTAAAATCATTTATTATTCTCCAAAATTCAGCAATCCAAGCTGTCACTAGTAGCAAAGATGGAATAAACTTAAATAATTACGTGTCCTATCCTATGATACTTCTGAATAGACCGAAAGAAATATGCCCAAGAAAAATTTAGTTTATTTTTTGCGATTTTGACTTCCAGAATAAAGAAACCATATCTCATAAATTCCCAGAAGGAAGTTTTCAAAAGCCTTTGTTAGAATACTCAAACCTGAACTGATACGGTAAAATATATGTTAATGTCTGATAGCATAATCTCTTCCACTCGTTGCCGGCCGGCAAATCCACACCAGCTAGCACCTCTAGTGGCAGAATTTTCGTTAGAACTTGTCTGACTTGCCTCACTACGAACCATAACTTCTCTCTATAGTTTCATATTTCGGCATTTTCAGGCAGAAGACATGCGTTATTATTTTGCGTGTAGAAGTTGTGCGATGATTTCAAATGGAATGGATAGGAATGTGGAGACATCACTTTATTTATTTTTTAACGTAGTTTGCTCAATTGTAATCGTATTGTTGAACAAATGGGTATATGTTCACGTAGGGTTTCCCAATATAACGTTAACATTCATTCATTTCGTGGTTACTTTTTTGGGTTTATATATATGCCAGATTTTAAATGTTTTCAAAGTAAAATCTGTGCCTCTGGCCGATATATTACCATTGGCATTGACATTTTGCGGGTTTGTAGTTTTTACAAATTTAAGCCTTCAAAATAACACGGTTGGAACTTACCAGGTTGCTAAAGTCATGACCACACCATGCATAATACTAATGCAAATGTATTTTTATAAGAAGAAATTCACACTGCAAGTGAAGCTGACACTGGTATTAAATTTGAAAATATATATAAATGTGTAATCACTGGGATGTATGCTAATTAAAAACTCTGGGTTACAGATACCAATAACATTGGGAGTAATTACGAACTTCTATTACGACATTCAATTCAATTATCTCGGAACGTTTTATGCAGCTTTGGGTGTCGTCATAACATCTCTCTACCAAGTGGTAAGTGTTACATTGCGAAAGAGCATTATATTTTCTTGTTATTATTTTGCACCATCCACTCAAAAGTAATGTGGATCTCTCTCTATTTCATTATGTTAAATTGATTCACAAAAATCCATTTTGTCGTCAGTATCCAAACCTGTTAACTGGGATGGATTTATATGAAGCTTTATTTTCGTCGTGGTCGAGGATTTCTATGAGTAGAAGATTGAATCCTCGAAGTACTGAGCAATAGAAATTCCCTTCTGGATGTTAGCGCACTGACACTGGCCGAAATTAAAAATAAACAGCAATTTATCTTACAATTAGATAAGTTAGATTTCATTGTCTCTGTGTCCGATGTAATTAGTCAGGCTCAATTGTAATTCGGGTGTGTCCACATATTCTATGATCGTGTGACTTTTTTAAACATATTCCATGACATTTTGGCATATGGAAGTTAATATACCAGAAATACCTCGCAGCAAAACAAGATTCATTTCAGAAATAACTTACAAGATACGAGGATATTTCTTTGAATGTCAGTTTACAAATAATTTTTGTCCCCTTTAATCCCATTAATGGACTTTTTTGCTTTTTTAAACAGAATATGTCTAAATTAAAGAACGAAAATATCTGTAGCATACCAGTAGTAGATCACTATTTTATTTCAGTATCTACAGAACAAAATAGAATTTTAACTATTAGATTGTAGCACTCCTATCTCTCGGCAATGATTCTGTCTGATTAAATAATCAGATATAAAGATTGTCATGTTTATAGTAAGATATATGTCATGTTGCCATATCCCCATGCTAATATTAGCATGTCTTAATGCTTATATGTAGTAACATTAAACCACAGCTGATGAAAGTATATTAATGGTGGGATAATTAGTAAACCATTCGTAAGTTAGAATACTAATTTGTATTCATATGATACATGACTTTGGAAGAGACTCGTCTAGAGTATTACAATCCTTAATATTGAAATTTGAAGAGAAAACTTTAAATGTATTTAGTGCTTTTTCTCAAATATTACCTCGTGGTTGGATTGAAATTCTTCTGAAATTGGTAAAGGAAAAATCATAATTAATAAGGCTTAAAAATGTTGTAAAATTTTATAAAATAAAGAAAACCTGCCAGGACATCCTTATTTAATGGATAAATAACACCCTAGACTTTAAAATGAGTATCAGGTTGAAGAATTTTCAAATCTAGTAGGCAGAAGGGAGAAGCAAAGAACAGGTTTCACATTGAGAGGAGAGAAATTAAATCAACTGGAATATTTCATTTACGTCAGCAAAGAAGAGGCAAATAATATATTTGAAAGAGATACAGCTGCAACCAAGAAAGGAGTATTTTTCAATTGCTTATCAGGAATGTGGCACACATTGAAGCCAAGTCATGTACGATCAGAAAAGTGGATCGACCAGTGAAGAACAAAATTCTTTGAAACATGATGCTGCAGGCCATTGCTCAAGATTAAATTTGCAAATTGATGAAAGTGAGATGTACGGGAAAGACAATATGGAGCACAGCAAAGAATAAATGGATGGATAGGCTGCACTTTGAGAAACAATGGGTTAGTAAGAAAGATAACAGGATATATAATCAAAGGGAAGGCCGTATGAGTGAGAGCAAGGGCCAAATGTGGAGTACATGTTGCACATACAGAGGGATGTAAAGGAAAATAATAATCAGGGATTAAGGGAGTAAACACTGAATGGGGTAAACTGGATGCTTGCAGTCAACCTTAGAATTGAAATACCAAAAACAAATACCATTTTCTTTCTCTATAATTCTTGTATAAAAATGTCACATTGATTACTGTTTTGTTCTTATTGAATTAATCTTCCTTCAGTTATTAAATTGATAAGAGGGAGTCTTGTGCAGTTCTGATTTAACTTTAGGGCTCTACTACTCATTACACCAATTCACATAAAATTGTTGTTGACCAACTTTTATCTTCTAGCAGGATTTCAGACTTTCTTCCATCATTCGACTTATAAGCTAGCTTTTAATTGAATTCATGTTTGTTTTTCCTTGTTCACATAGATAAGTGGATTGAATTAAACAAAAAGTAGTGCTATGGACAGAATTCCAAATGCATATTTCTTCAAATGGCTATAGGCATTAAGCAAAGAATTCCAAGCTTAATCCTTTTTAGATTTTGATACTTTGGTGGTTTTAAGATTCTGCAATTTCTGACCATTGGTGCTGAGATGACATAATTGATTTGTGCCTTTCTAAATTTTCAAGTTCCATCTCAAGGTTTTTGAATCTAGAAGCCCTCATGTCCTTGTTCAGAAACATCAACTAAAATGAGTGTGATCTCTACTCAATCCACAAACTTAAATTCTGACACAGTAAGTAGTTGGATTTTGTATTTGAGAGGGTTCAACACAAAATACAAGCGGAAATAAAAATCACTTTGCCAGTTTCGACATGTATTGTCATCATTAGTCATACCTGATGATGACACAACGTGTCGAAGCCTTGGTCATCACATTAAAAATTTGTGGAGTTCACCAAGTGATTTTCATTTCCGTAATGGATAACTTCCACCATATCACGCCAGCAAATATTACTGCTGACAAAATACAAGGTTTCTTTTTTCTTTCTAAAATTCTTATGTCACATAGGAAAACATTCCTGCATTTTAATTGCCATATTTTTAAAGTCCATTATATGCATCTCATATTTTATTGTAGCTCTTAATGTCTTGAATGATATGAAATACATAAATGATCCATATGGATATCTTCAGCAACTAAAAGTAACTTTTTCTCATACATGAAACATTCTAAATAGACTGCCTTCCCCTTTCCTTGCAGTTTAATATCAAAGGCAGTTAGATGCAAGGTGATATCTATCATAAAACATTTTTCTTGCAAATTAGGCATTTATAGTTCTTTATATTCAGAACCATTATTCTGTAGAAATTCATTCTTTTACTTCATTCAGACATGATACAAAACACCCAAGAACTATTCATTTTGAAAGCCACTATACTTTATTCTGCAGGAGACTTTTTTTTTGGCTTACAAGGAGAGGTTGCCAATCTTGGGTCATGAATCTTGATGAATTTTTTTCTGTGAAACTAGAAAAATAAAGATATTGTGTTCAGCTTTCTTCCCTACATATTCTCTCCAGCCCCAGTTTTGAACAAAAAAAAACTAGAATCAGGGATAATGTCGCACAAATAGATTAGCAGTGAATTTGCATTGTTACCATGGTTGGAAGTTGGCTTAGTGGATAAAGCCCTTGTCTTCCACACCGAAGCCTGTAGGTCCAGTTCTTGTCATTGTCCATTTTTTAAATGAAATCAGTTCAAGAAGTAAATCATATTCAATTTTTAATGCTGGTACTTGAATTTTAACTTATTTCTTTTTGTATCGTTTATTCTATGCATGTTTCTGCCCTAAAAATGTAGAACAAATAATGATGCGAAGGTAGCATAATGTAGGCTAGGGTTGATTATTAGCATGTCATTAAATGTCTTCCCAAACATTTTTATTGATGCTGTCTATTATTAATCCTCCATTCATTCACTAAAACTTATAACAATAGATTTTTACCTTCTAGTAATAGAAATGTTGCAACTGTGATAAATAATATCTTCTGACTTATGAGAGATGAAGCGATATAGGTAGTATTCCTTCAGACAAACTGACATTTGACCTCATACAAAATTCATGAAACTCAGTGATTTAAGCTTTTTGGCATAACTTTATTAACCATTTGAATTACTGAATACATTACTTGTGTGTCTTCAGGTGGGAAATATCCAGATTGGTGCTTTTTGAATAAGCTTGAGAGCCTCCTCTGAGCTGCCATAGATTGACTCCCTCTTTTGCAGCATCTTATACTACTAACCCAAGGAGTCCAGTCCCTTCAGCTTCTGCTAGTAGTTCAACTGATGACAATTTTAATGACCGACCTAATGGCACTATACTCTGAACAAGAGGAATATTGTCCGATCGATTTCAACCTAACAATGTCAACCATAGAAAAAAGAGTAAATGGCATTTCTCCTGGATATTCCGCCTCATTTTTCCTCGTGGGAAAATCTGGAGACCGAATTTCAAAGGTTTATTTACCACTTGTTCCTAGGAATCGAGTACAAAAATTTAAAAAAAAATTTGCTGTTCACGGATGAATAAAAGTTTAGAGGCGGATCGGGCTGTGCAGTGGTGGGGGTAGGACGTCGTGACCTTCATCCTTTCACTTCCCCCAGCAGCATACAGTATTTCCTTCAAAATAGCAGCTATCAACATAGTGTAGGATGTAGCTTCCGATCGTGAATAACTTTGGTTTGTCCGGTTCAGGAATTCATTGAGCTTCCTAACTGATGGAAAGGTTGCACCAATTTGGATTACCTGTTTGGAAAGTTGCTGCTATTGTTCTGTGAGGCCCATAGCCGAGGAAAGGGGGTGTATGCCCAGGATGCCTAGCCACCACGGCTGACACACGACAAGATTGCTGACTATGCAGCGAGGGCAATGCATGCCTGGGGGATGGTCAGCTATGAGGCTTCATTGCATTCTTTATATCGGCTTCGCGAAAGGGCAAGAAGCAAGAGGAACCTAATACATAATTGAAAATAGGATGAATGAAATTCATTTCTAATTTCGAATGTATGGATTTTAAAAAAATTGGTCCGCAGTAATTTCTTCCTGGATGATTCGGGATATAATAATGCGGCATCCAAAATCGCGTTTCGCTACAGCAATGTTATAGATGATGAACAGCAACGTCATAATGAACTAGTGGTGATTTGCTTGAAACACGAGCCTTTCGCCTGCCAAAATTCGACGAAGAGAAGTGATTGCCACTGTTCTTGAAGTTTCAGGTTTTTAGCGTCACCCCAAAATATCGAATAAGTGGTGAAAAAGATCCAGCAATACTATGATTACTATCCCGTCTATATTGGTGAAGCAGTCATTTCGGATGTAAAACTCGTTCCCAAACACTTAAAGGTAAAACCGGAAATTCTTGGAATACGATAATCATATCTATGGCTCGCAGAGCAAACGTTAATTATTCTTATCGCCTATGGTGACGTTTATTCAAGGGTGAAACACCTATAAACTTCAAGAAGAATGTATTTGTCCATATCTTCAGCATAAAAGGGCAGAAAAATATAGCGAATAGCGCAAAATGGACTCGTGTATAATAGATTTTAATGTGAATAATAGACAGTAGAACACGATTTAAGTGAAGCGATTTATATATATATATATTATCTTGTTTTCTATTTAAGATAATACTCTATTTATTTTGTATCTATGATGACCTATGGACACTAAATTTTACTTTTATGTATATATTCACTAGACGATAACCACGTTTGTATTGACCAATTGGTAGGAAAATAAAATGAATGAATGAAAGAGCCATTTGGATATTGAATTAGGGGAACAGGATGACTTATTCATATTCTGGCGTTCATCTTCCCGAAGAGAATAGAGAAATAGTAACTAACTTCAATAGCATTTGTTGGTTCGCAAAAAGGATGTTTTCAACGAAAACTGTGGCATTACCTACCTAAACCTAGCATCCTACCATTTGACCTACACAAAAGATGTGTCGAAAGAACGAATGTTTTCCCGGCCTGTATTGCGTTGGATGTCTCGGCCATCGAAACGTCGGCAGAAATGCAGAGTGACCCGGCGAAGAACCCGAATAGCCTTCACCAAAAGATGTGACATTATCAGCGCAGCAAAAATATAAATTTAGTTTAAATATAGTAGAAACATAGATTCACCTGACAATCGATTTTATATATCGCCGCCAGTTCTTCAAAATTCATACCCTTATTATTGGAGATCGATGTTATCTATTTGAGGTGAGGATGAAAGATATTTGTTTCTACGCTTTTACGCTGCGTATTTTTGTAAACTTAATTTGCTCTTCTTTGAATCGTCTGGCTTTTGTCTTCCACTTGGCTTCAAGCCACGCAACGCTGTCCATCCTAGTTTATAACCTGCACCATACCTATGATGTAACTTATCATCATCATAACGTGAAATGGCACAATGACTCCGCATTTCCGTCTGAATGAAGGCCACAAATCCCGGGAACGGAGGTGAATCCGAAAATAGTTCTCAAAGGCTCACTCAAGACCTCGCGCTATGTTAGGAAAACATATTTAGCTACTCGATTTTCGAAGGAATAGTTCCATAGGACTGGTGGATCTAACTTCGCCCCAGTAATTCAGAGCGGAAATAAGAAACTCCTACGTGGAACGTGAATACGGCGAAAATTAACTAGCATTTTCTTGTCGCATTCAAATATACAGTAATAATGGGATATTAAGACGATAAAAGCTCTTTTATCCCTTGCGTAAGCTGCCCATCAGAGGCAACAATGCGATGTCGATTGGCAACCATTCATAAAACCCGATAATAAAGTAACATTTTTGGAGGGCGATGGGGAGAGAAGCAGAGAGAGAGAGAGGAAGGGTAGTAGTAGTAGTATTTTTGTTTTTTGTGTGTATCGACGGCTATGGTCATTTCGCACCTCTCCAGGTTATAGAGAGGAAGGGTTATTGCAGGAAGATCTGTGGCCATTCATTTGGATGCTGATGGGGATGGTAGAAAGTTCAATGTAGAATGCAGGGCATAACTGACAGAGGAGAATATATATTATATTGTGGGTGGTGCATGTAGGGGAGGGTATTGAAGGAAGAGGGAAGGCAAGGAATTTGTTGGGAAATGGATGGAAAATAAGGATTCGGCATGTTTTGCATCTCGGTCTCTTGCAAGGAGAGGGTAGAGAAAAGGATGAATTACATGGTTTTGAGAAGGGTTTTGTGATGTTAAGGATGCTGGAGATATTAGGAGGATGTCTGAATTTAAGGGAGAGGAATTTAGGAAAGACTTCGGTGGTAGTGAGGTTATGGGAAAGGATAGGAAAAAGGTCTCTAAGGATTGCTTTGAGAGACTGTATGCTGGGGAAGTAGATGGTACAGAGGGAAAGGTTTTTTTTATTATTTTGAAGGTGCGGTTTAGGTGAATAGGGTTTTCTAAGGATTTTATTGTGGAGGAGAGTCTCGGGGTAGCCTCTTTAAAGAAGGGAAAAGTACAGAATGGAGAGGAATTTGTCTAGGGAGTCTGGGTCATTGCAAATACGGTGTCCTCGAACGGGAAGGGATATTTTGGTATGGGAAGGATGGCAGCTATTGTAATGCAGGTATTGTTGCTTGTTGGTAGGCTTGATATGAACGGAAGTT
>WURS02426850.1:0-16227 GCA_011762765.2 Rhinocypha anisoptera | reverse complement strand
CAAATTATTTTTTTTTTGCATAAAAGAACATAAGTCGTCCTTTCGTCGTTGGTGTTTGGCTATTCTAATGACACTGCAGAACGACTTAGATCATTTACTGATCTATGGATCATCTTACTGAGTTGACTCTTAGACTGTATCATAAATATTTATTTTTGTTTTTTTTTTTCTATTTTTAAGCACTTTTATGCTTATTATGACGAAATTATTCAATATTATTTCTACAGGAAATCAATGGTTAAAATGCGCCTTCCCTAAACCTCTCTCCCATCCTCGTCAGCTCCGTGCATTCCTTTCCTTCCAGTAAAATCAGAATAATGGAAGCGATGGTAATTCGTCCTCCTATAGCATTGAAAAACATTAAAGCTTAGGATGAGAGTGACTTAAAAAAAACATCACTCACGATGGATATTGCTTTATTTTTTCCGGTAATCCGGGTTAAGTTATGGCCAACCCTCCCCTGTGAAACGCGAACCATTTCCAGGGGAGAAATCCTGTCATTAATAATGTACAAGGCGTTTTCTTCCCTCCTTTTCCTTCTCCGGGATTATCCTTCTTATGGGAGGTGAAGGGGCCTTCAAGAAGGTGTCCCCCCAGAGGGAGGCCGAATACTTGTTGCCCGGCACTCGGCTAGACGGCTTGGGGGTTTTAAAGCCTCCCAGTCTCATTCCACCCCCAAACACCCTAGAATCTTCGGGGTTTCTTAATGGACGCCATTCGAAGCGGTAAAATGTAACACCGCGGCGCTATTTTGGCGCTGGGAGGAATGCGTGAATTGCGTTAGAAAATTTCATTCCTCAATGATTGTTCGTACGAGGGGGCTTAAGTGAAGTCATGCGCAAAACGAATGGCTTGGAATTATAAGGAGACGCTTTTAAGAAGCTTTTTCGGGTTTTTAAATTAAAAACAATCTTCTACTGGTTGATTCTTAAAGTTCAGCCGCTCTACAGTTTCTTAGAAAAATTTAATGTCACGTAATTATGTATTTGTAAGCTGCATAGAGTTGATGCAGTGCACGTGAAGCACAATAACGTGCACTGGCAGAACAGTGATGATGATGACGAGGATAAATTATTTGAAGAAATAGTAAAGTTTTAAGAGTGACGAAGTGGAATACGAGCATATGCATAATGAAATAAATTTTGTTTTTTCAATGAAAAATATTAATTACAAATATATTTCATCATGCATTAACTATTTGAGTTTCATCAAGAAAAAAGCAATGTGAAATGTGAATATGAATGAAGATTTTAATGCTAGGCGAACGTTAACGTGACATACAATCTAATAGTTGTGAATTTATAAATTAAAGTCGTAGAAAAAATCTTTAAATTATAACATTAGCAGTCGCTGAAGTTCAAGTTATAAGACAGTTTCCAGGATTCAATTTAACGATCAAGTTTCTCATCGTTCTAATTATTTTTTACAATAAATAGGCTATTAGTCCGTTGATGGCCTAAATTCTGTCACACAGATCGCCTTTGCTCTTTTGAAGAGTTAAGTACTTCTTAGTCACCGCATAACCTAATTTGGTTTTGTCTTGCGTTGTCATTTTTAGTTGAGAATCTTTTCGCTGCTCTCTATGACATCTATGGTATATGTTATTTTATTTTATTTCACCTTACTGACATTCTAACTCCCATCGCAGCTGTCAAAATTTTATTATATTTTAATCGCATCCCTGAGTTTTTCCCCAAAAAAACCCTTTCCTTCCATTTTCAGCTCTTATTCTTTCCTTGGAATATATTTTCCAATGTTTTTCGCTCCAACTCCTTAGAACATTACGATTGATCATCTTTTTAACATCACGTTTATAAAACTTTTCTAATTTTTCCCCTGCATATTATTGTTTTCACTGTTTTTTAATATATATTTATTAAATATTTGGTCAGAAATCACTTGTGTGGAAGTGCTTCTTTCTCAAGCCGATATTTTCCTTTAATATTCCTTTAATGTTTTCCTGATAAGTTAGGATTTTCAACTTGTACTAAATTGTTGCGTTTTGAAACTCTTCACTTTCAAATCTGGTTTATGCTTCAGTGTATTCTTATGCTAACATATCGTGTAAACATGCATACCATAGATCAGAGGGATATCCTGTGATTTAGACGAATACCAGATAATTATGTGACACCCGAATACTTTCATAACTGAAGATGATCCTTTGTGTTTAATCAAACTATGACTTAGAACAAGTTAAGTTCCACTCTCTTCACCTGTCAAATCATTGATTAACATAGCTACAGCCGTGTGGGTAGCGCGCTCCTTGGCTATCCCAAAGGTCGTGGATCTAGGGAATGGGTGTAGCGTTTGTCGAAGTGGGTTTCTTCTTCGATTTTGGAGAGGTGCGGAATGAATGGCCTTAGCCGCCGGCGCAACCTGTGCACAAAAATACAACCTCTATTAATTTTACCTGCGCCATTTTTACTATAATGAGTGTAGCTGTTATTTTAATCTTTTGACTTTTTTAATAAGGTGTGGCTCCTCTCAGTGCAATTTTTTTCCCAACTTTTTTTCATATTTGTCTATTTTTATAAGCTGGTCACATCCCATCAAACCCATCCCAATAATTTTATTTTAATCAAAAGATTGCTGAATTGCCGATGTCGCTTTCTTAACTTTTATCGTACATGTCACGGAATTAATTGAGTCCATGTGTTTATAGAAACATATGTAATGGTTTCGGCCTATTCTATGGTTTATCGGAATCTCCATGAACTCAAATCTATGCTACTCAGAATCTCAAATATTCGATGAAAACACTTTCACTCCGAATTACCTGTCAATCAATTTCATCTCTTGTTTACTTTATTGTTGTATCAAATAGTATATCTAACGAAAAAAAGATGAGTGAAAGAGATTCTCGGAAATGTTACAATGTATAGGTACACCGTCATCTTAGGACAATTATCATCGGAAGACCCCTTGAAGAATTTTATGCCAGTTTCCTTCGTCATTTTTGGCCTTGAATGTAAGGCAAAGAAATGTAGCATTGCTTGATTTGTTTAGGATATTGTTTCAGGCTTCAATTGGTGGAATCCTTTCATCACAAAAGGTTAATAAAAAACGACCCTGCAATTCCACCAAAACAATTTTATTATGAACAACACCAGGTTTCACAGCGGCACAACTTCTTCATCAAAAGATTCTGCACAGCGGCGAAATCTGGTCGTGTCCATAATTAAATTGTACTTAGTTAAATCGGGTACTGCAATATTTTTATTAACATTTGGATTGATTAATAGATACATCGGTATTGTTAATTATTTTATTGCGTAAATGTTATAAGTACTTAAAAGTCTGATGGATATGTTCATTAGGTTCATTTTTTCTATCCTCATAATTTTTATCATTTATGATTATTCATGCTAAAAATTTTGATTTTTTTTACACAATCATTCTTTACCTATAAACTCAAATCATTTAAATGCCCTGATAATATAGTGAAACACTTAGATGGGTGAGCAATAGGTTTTATGATTATTTACCACTTATCTTCTCAAAAAATGAAGTGGATTATGATTCCAGTTCCACCGGTACTCTTTCCGTAGATTGGAGCGCCGTAGGTGACTAGGAGATCCCATTGATTAATCGAAATTTTGTGATTACCATTTCTTATGAATAATGGAATAAGTTGTCGTGGATTCTGGAGGTTATACTCGTCCTCTCTCTGGATTGGGAATCCTCTCGAAAAGTTTTCGCGCCCGCCAAACTACAACGCCGTGCAATCAATCACGGCAGCACTCAGATCCCCCCCCCCCTCCCCCCGCAAAGAATCGCATTAATGAGCCCATCCTGTGACAAAACATCCGAGTAGCTAAGGCTTCACTGTTTCGTCATCCGCTTCATTGCGAAAATACTCGTACATTTCAACCTTTCCTTCTTCGTGTGAAATGGCGTTGAAAAAATCCCAGGCGGGTTTCCGGTTAGGTTGGCTTACTATGGCCAGTCAACTGATATTTCCCCGGTTAGATTATTCGTCGGTAGAAAATCTGAATGATCTTTTACAGGATAAGTTAAGCCAATGGGGTCACCTCAGTCGCCTTTTTCTAAGGACGCGAGTAGTATCTTTCCTTAATATATTCACCATAAGTATCCTCTTGGATGAAGTTTATGTGGGTAGATATGAGTTCCACCATATATTTCTGGAGTCATACATCTCTTACATGGGTGTTTCATGAAATTGTGAACCTATGACCACTAAAGCTATTCCTTTCTCACAAGTGTTCTATGATTTTAACATTATTTTCTCCTTAAGAGGCGATTATAGATTTAATAACGGGTGATTAGCCAAAAGTTTCCCATTATATGATTGGGAAGGTATAATCCATTTAAAGCATGGGATTTACTTATAAGATTTTGTCAAAAAGTAATACTAAGTTAAGGGACTTATTAAGTAATGTTAATTAAATATATTTCTTTCATTTATTTAGTTTTAAAATTAAATTATTTTATTTCAATTATTTATACATTTATTACTTCAGGCAGATTCAGCGGTATTCTACATTAAATAATATTGAGTCTTTTATGATAAAATTAATGCACGATATCATTTTTCTATTATTGAAATTATTAAACTAAAGTAAACACAGTAATTTCTAGATGTGCGTAAGAAGCTGTGTTATGCTATTATGCTAATATGGTATTTTATTTAATTAGTATAGATTTTCTGGATGAAGTAATCGCCGAGAATAAGTGTGATGCATATAGAATATTCGTTTATATCAACTTTTTGATTTTACCCCATGTTCCTTTTTTACGGTTCCGTGTCACAATTCGTTGCCTCACTATTAAAGGCTTTTATTATGGACCAAGTTACTAATATTTGACGCAGTGATCTTAATTTCATTTCTATTATTAAAGTAATTGGAGAATAATGGAGGTGATTATGAAATCACAGACGGCATGGGAAATCGAATGTAATTTTCGAATTAAATTGACTCCAATTATGAAGGGTGCCAATAAACTAAATTCAGAGGGCGATCTCTCTGTGGACCATGCCCCCTGCGTTTTGGAAGAGAATGTACGTCCCAATGACCCTTGGAACCTGCACTGGCTGGAGCAATGATCATTTCTCATGGTCGGGGAACCCACGCCATATAGATCGAAGGGGTAAGAACCAGAAAAAAAACCTTTCTTCGGCGTGTGCTTCTCAGAGAGGCGACTGCAAGGCAGTTGATCCCCATAAAGTAATGTTATCATATATTCTATATTTTCAGGCTCAACTATGTGGAAATCCATTTCTGAGTGGAAAAATACGTAGTACGTTATTCCTTTTTCTCAGTAATGGTGTCATGTTAAAAATACTGCTGAGATAGAAATTGGAAAGCTACATCAATTACATACACTTAAGGATAATGATGACCGAAAAAATGAAACAGAATCCTAGGAACTTAGGGGATCAGCCCATTTGAGCGGGTACCTTATCCGACAGCGGGAGAGGTAAGGTTTCCGGGGCTGTAATATAACGAAAGAGTTGGGTATTTGGCAAAGGATGGAGATAGTGAGTTTGATGGAGAATATTATGTATGACGAGATGCAAAGAATGGTAGGGGAGGGAAGAAAATTGTTGGAGGAAATCCGAAGTACGTAGAAGAAAAGGTGAATGGAAGGGATGCGGGCAATGGGTTTTTGAAGAGAGTAACGGAGGGTGGAATGCTGGGTGAGGTGGATGTAAGGAAAGAATACGTGACTCATATATAATGACAGCTGGTAAAGTTTACGCAGAGCTGAATAGGAATTTGTATTAATAATAAGTTGTAGTAAGAATAGTTGAAATTAGAAAAAGTAAATAAAGATAATAAAAATTATTATTAATACGGGGGGTCTATGCTTAAACCAATCTTCTCCGATCGACTTTAAAAAGGTTTCCTACTGAAATCGAGAGCAGAATAATGAAGGATTTTATATTTTATATATAATGTAAGGATTTTATATTTCTGTGCATACTTCTATGGCGTGTTACTCAACTTTACACACGTTCTTTGATGGTCTCTATTCATCTAAGTAAATAATCAGATGTAGGATAATTTTGAGTCTCTGTGAATCAAAACTTACAAGGTAACAGCAGGATATGTGGAATTTGTAGTAAAAATTTAACTTTTTCAATTGCCTCATGCTCGATTTCCTGTTGATTTGATAAGCGTTGTGGAAGAATTAACCTCGTCACATGATATCCTAACAATTCCTATGAGAGTTTTATAAATTATTACTCTGAAGAAGAAATAGAAATATATTTGATTATAAGACACGAAAGTCGATATTTATGAACAAGGTGAACAGTTAGATCATCTTAATGATGGTAAACAATTTGAGTCAATAGGCAACGGCAAAAAGGTGATGAAAAGCATATTAATTTATTTTGTTTCTAAAGCCCTCTCCCCCTTATCCCCGCCATCTCCTTATCGTTTGGTTGAAATTTGCATAATTCGAATTCCTCTCACCGTCATGACGCCCTTTTCACGCCATGCGCCTTCAACACGCGTTAGCGCTCTCTCTTGTTTTCTGCTTCGAGAACTTGAACCCGAGTGTAGTTAATTTCCCCGTAACAGGGTAGAAGGGAATAGGGGGGATTCTGGTATCTCCCTTACCCATCCACGCCAGCCCTTCGCGATATTAATACCATGCATGAGTGCTCATTGTCCTCTGTGTGGAATTTTTTTATAGGTTTAATAGCAAACACCGACCATAATTCATTCTTATCTAGAACGACATTGAGCATCCTAAGTGACGTGGATTTTGGCGAGTCAGTTCCCAGAAATATTGACAACTATAGGATTACTAACTGCCTACTTGAGAGTGAATTCGGGGATGTTTGAAATAAACATTCTCGGGTTACTAGTCTTAATATTTTTCTGTGTATAATTACATAAATTAAAAAAAATATTTTTAGTGCACTACAAGACCGTTTTTTGAATATGAATGCATTTTTGAACTAAACATATATTGATTTACAGCTAATGTCTGGGAGAAAATAGTGATAACTGCTTATAAAAAGACAAGTATAAAACGAAACCATTTCTCTCTTAGATTATGAATAGATTTATCGATGTTGGTTCCGTATCGAGAGTTATCATCCGCGGTCATTTGCTAAAGGTAATATTTTGCATCTAATTAGTCAGCACTGCCATCAGGATAGCTTGGCGAAGTTTTGGGTTTCCAATTCACCTTTAAGGATCTATTTATGTTATCTAGATCAGTGTTGTCCAACTGGATGCCCGCGGTGCCATTTACTGTGGCCTACGAAAGGTTATTAGAGAAAAAATCGATATCTTCATTTAATGCCGTCCACGTGAGAAAAGTTATATTATAATCTAATCATCGTTTGTTCATGACAAGTGCAACAATACATTGCTTCCCCCACCACCACCACTGTGAGAGCCGCACGCGCAGACTACTGCGCATCACATATCGCGCACGACAAACCTCCCCTCTCAGAGTGCCGCTGAGTTAGACTGTCGTCTAGCACTTCACTTCGTCTCGTCACACGCACCTGCTAAGTTAATTTCGATTGTGTCATTGAGATAGAAGTGAATCATTGTCTGATAACTCCTTCTTCGTCTTGATTTCTCGTTTTTTACTATTTTTATACCTTACATTGTTTCTCATTGTTACTTTAAAAATATTAATTCGTTACTATATGGCCCGCAACCATATTATAGGTTAAGTTGTGGCCCTTGAGGCCTTTCAAGTTGGATACCCCTGAACTAAATCGATTGGTTAAAACATTTTTTTACCATTGAATTGTGTAAGGTAGGATCTGTGTTGTTAGAATTCAAAGTCTTAAAATGAATTTTTCACGGACATAAGTTACATTCTCTTTTTCACATCAGTTTCCGTAGACAGGGTTAGAATTAACAATATATTTTTTCTCCATATTAGTTGAAGGAAATTTAGGTTTTTCAGTTCAATTCTACTTTGGAAAAATCTTTAAGGCGGATTCATTTAGCTTATCTGCTACATCATTCGTGGGAATTCTGGAAATATACCATGTTTATACCAGTATTTTACAGATTAATTTTTTGTGCAAGAGCTTTATCAAGACATCAAATTACCTGATACTCCGTGAAAATCGAGGAGTTCACAGACACATGGTTTTTCTCAAGCGGTTGTCGTTTTCAGTTAATTAATAAAGAAAATATTTTTGACTCAAAATTTCGAGAAAAGCATCGTGATTTATTGAACACTCATTTTTGAGAATGAATAATGAGATTTGAAGAACTGGTGTTCCGAATGTATCTTATATTCTAGATTGACAATGCAAGACTTTACATACGTAAAATAGCTCTTCATCCACAAACAGACAAGTTTTTCCTGACACTGGAACTAAACACGTGTATTCTAACACCCTACCTCAACACTAACAATATTTAATGAAAATAGGTACATTTAATTGAAATATTATGCTTTCGAGAATTGAATTATAGATGTATACTCCTTTTTCCCCATTTAACAGCCACCGTATGAACCACAGAGGTATTAGAAAATTCGTACCTAATCTATTATTAATTACTGTTGAAGCAGTATAGTAAAATTATCTTTATTAGAAAATATTATTGATATTATTCTATTCCGGTCATGACTTCATCGCATTTAACACGATTACTGTTTATCTATCGGCATCATGGATTATTTCACCGTGTGATTAGCATTAATTCTTTCTACGAGTAGCATTGCATGTGTTAGTATTTTTTTAAAAATAAAGGACTTCTCACATATAAGGTAGATTAAAGAACCTTAGTCTCGGTTTTATTGATTTCCGATTATGTAAAAACGATTGCAACATCAATTAATTATTTAATATCTAGATATTCATTGTTAAAAACGAATTTTATATCTTAACCACTTGCTTTTTTGTCATTTAATGATCTTCTAATAAACGGTAAAACGTGATTAGTTTCCGATGATGGGACGTCGTAACACCCGAATTGTAATGATCAAAACTATTTATCCAGTCGTGAATTCTATTATCGATGTGTTAGATTTGGAACTTAGTACGGTTGTACAGGTTTTGGGTGCTTTCACGGAGCATACATATTTGATGGGGGGGGGGACGAATTGGTAAAGATTCGGACCAACGTCGGTTGACGGGAAGAACGAAACATTTTGTAAATGGAGTGACCCTCTGTTTTATGGTGTGGTTACCTTGTTAGGGATAAAGGTGTGAGGAAATGAAAGGAATCATTTGACCCCCAAAAGTGTCCAACTCACTTTTCCAAATGGAAACGAAAAACGTCGAGTCGCCATTCCTTTTTAATCCTTTAATATTCGAATTTAATTACATCGAAAATATTATTTTCTAATCCACATACCACATCCATTTCTAATCCACATATCTCCTAAAAAGTGATCGGAGACTTTGGCCAATGGATCTTGATGTTTTTCGTATTTTTTTCTAGGAGTAATTGTTAAAACGACGTGAGTCATCAAGCATTAGAAACAAGATGATTAAAACAAAGCGTTTAATTTTATTATTAATCAATGTGAAAAGTGTCATATTTTTATAAATTTATTCCTAATTGCAGTATTATTTTTTCTGTAACTACAGATACTTGTGCTAATTTCAATACTTGCACTAACAATTTTTTTTTAAAGAAGAAATTCCTTCTATGTGTGGGTCTGAAAAAAGAAAGAATAGAGAGTTCATATTCTATGAAAACGCTGTGTATGTGATTACCTAAACAATTCTAAGGATGGAGTCATATTACAGCAAGAAAAGTAATTCCATAATGAATGCGTAGGTGATGACATTAGATTGAGTGTTTTTCCCTGAATACCTTGCAATCCACTCTGCGATGCATAATTAAGCAAGCATAGCAGAGAAAGGAGGAGAACAGGCCTGGGACAGAGGCGACTTGTACGAAGTTGATTAAATCGCGCATTTATCACGAAGGAAATTGTTTTATATTCAGGAGGAGTTCTTAATGAATAATATAGCCTACAAAGGCTTGATTACAATGGTAATTTGAAGTCAGCGTTCTCTTGAATTTTTCAAAGTTCAGATCTTAAATACGAAATGTCGGGCTAATTATTTTCTAGAAGCTGTTTTACAAAAATATTTCCCCGTTTTCTATTCAAGGTACAATTCTGTATAGCGCCTTCTAAATAGAGAAAAAAATAGAGATAATACTATCTAAATTGCTTCAGCTTATAAAGAATTTTACGAGACCTTTTTTAATATTATCCACGTATATTGTCTACGTGACTATATGAATGTGTAGGAAAATTTAAAAAAGACCCTTTAAACATTTAGGTAGAGTAATACGGATAACACCGAAGACCGTAATTACTTTATGCGTTTAAATTATTTTTTTCTTAATGAATCAGCTTGTCTATTATTATTATTCCACTATTAATAATAAAAGTAGATGTTGGCTGATATTTAATTTTGCAATAGTTAAATAAATTGTGTCACAAACTTATAGTGGTTTTATAGCAGTCGGACGGAAATAAAATATAGGATATTTTGTTTCACCCTGTAAAAATGTTAACAATACGTCCTGAGAAAAGGACAAATGTAAAATAAGCCCTGGACTAGATACCAAGGTTTAAATACTGGGCTATAGGTAATGGGTGATTTGACAATGCTGATAGAGGAAAAATGTTCTATCTAGGAAGTGGTTTTTATAGAAAATAACTTTAAAGTTTAATAGGTACCGTGTTTGTTATATAGTAATACAATATTATAGATTAAACAAAGAGAGTGAAATGAATGGATACGATTAAAAATGAATCCTTATAATACATCAGAAATAATTGTGTATAAAATATTTATTCAATTATACCTTTGATGCATTTTTATGCCTGATTGGCATTAGTTGCACAGGAAAAAGTTACATTCTAAGGAAAATTAATAAACTTATGTTAATTAAGCTCCCTTATACAGTATATATTCCATTTATTAACGGGATTAGCAGAAGCGTTTTTAACAGAAAGAATTAGTCGTTTGCGTAATCGAATAAAATTAGCTACAGATAACAAAGAACAAATTCGGAGAATTTTGTTAGTAACGTGTAATTCGTGTAAGTCGTAGAATTTGTCAATGAAGAAAAGTGGATATTGAATATTGGTTTCACTACTTCTATATAAGTTTCAATCTAATTGGAGATATGTCATACAAAAACTCTGAAGGTAAAAATAGGAAGTATAAAGTTAACTTAGTTCACAGGTTTTTTACAGAAAAAATTGTTTTTTTTAACACAGAGGAGATAAAAATTGATGTTGAGGAATAATTACAATAGAAATATGCCCCAGGAATGTCGCCTTGTGTCTAATACGCGGATATTATGAAATATGCTGCGGGAGGAAAAAGGAGTATGAACTGGAGTGGTGCGGAGCGGTGGAATCGAAGGGGCGGACGTGCCTAAACCTGGTCAGGCGACACTATTATGCGGAATTTATGTGGCTTTCGAAAGTTAGGAAAATGTAAGCAGACTATTTTTTTTCAATAAGGAAAGGATCCACTTCGTAGACATTTTCCGCGTGCTGAAATATTATGTGACGAAGAGCAAAATGTTCATTTTAATCGTTTGAAGGTCATTGACAAAGTGCCGTCACTTTTGTGAATAAGTGGTAAATATTTTGTTATGATTGACTCTTGCCATTTTACCCCTCTCTAGTTTGAAGCAGAAATGAATTCAATATATGTACAAGTTATAGTAGTTTCCATATGAATGAAACAACTTGGTTACGCCACATTAAATTGTTTAATATATGTCCCTAGTCTTTATTTATATATTCGAAACTAAGACTTGATAATACGAAATCCAGGTCTAGAATTAATTTTGAATTGAAAAGTTTTTAAAAATACACTGCAATTTCACAATTTTATTCTTATTCTCACGACCCGGGTTTCACCACAGCGTGGCATCATCACCTAATGGTCGTGAAACCCGGGTCGTGAGAATAAGAATAAAATTGTGAAATTCCAGTGTATTTTAAAAATTTTTTAAATTCAAGATAAAATAATTTCACAGAGTTAACCCTGTTACTACCGCTAGAATTAATTGTTTTATTATGAATACCATGTTGATTGATTTATAATGTTTTAAGTCATCAAAGTTACGCCTTAATCCATTAATGATTTCGTTACTTTCTTGGTATCGAAAATAAAATTTAAAATATTAAACGATTGATTAATAATCGCGGTAAAATATTTATTGTTGAGATCATTTGTCGGCCAATCTTTACTCGAGAGGTGATAAATGTGCTCGCCTCTAATTGTAAAAACTGGATATTAATACTTTCGTTACTACTTCGGACTTTTATATTTATGCGGGTTTTCATCGTGCTTAGGCGAATTAAGTTTGAACGAAAGCGTTCGAACTTTCCCAGAAACAGCAACTGGGCAATTTGTACGGGTCATTTGGCCATCCGAAGCGTAGCGCAATAGACGGCCATATCAGGAGAGAAACTCGTACATTCCCGTGAGCTGCGTTGCCCTAGTAAGCGCACCTATCCTTAATGAATGATTTGTCGTTGCCATGAAGCAGGAGGCTATGAGGCCATAAATTCTTTGAATTGGATCTTTTTGGGTTGAGGTGGAAAATTGGGGAAAGGGAAGGATTGGAAGCCTGTTGGACCGGAATAGGGTTTGAAGTGTCAGCGTTAAAGGAGAAAATAAAAGGTGGAAAGAGGCGATTGACAAGAGGTTGACTGGCTTGGGTGGTGTACGAGAGATGAGATGATTGTTTGTGTACAGGTGGAGGCCACATGTACGAACGTAGATTTATTTCATCTCCGAACTTCTATAGAGTTTTTTTGGCTGACACTAAAAGTTTTCAACTGTGTAGTCATATTTCATCCTCCATTCGCCCAGCCAGCGTTCGAAATTCTGAAAATCAGACCACCTCAGAAGCGTCACCCTTATTCTTGCTTGCCGTAAAATCTGTCATTCAATTTATCTGCCACAATACAGTGTCACAGAAGCCAAGGTTATGAAATGAATAGCAACTAGTGTCTACGAATGTTTGTGAAGTCAAATCTGCTGGGAATATTCTTTAGTAGTGGCCAACGGGTAAAGGCAAAACGCCTTAAAGTGATGTGTCAAAACTTTGTTTACTACTTGGTCAAATACCATGTATTCCCTCAAATGATAAAAGTAATATTATTTTCATATTAAATTGAAGCGAAAACGAAATTTTAGAGATTTTAGTATTCGAAAAAGATTGATTTCCACAAAATAACTTAGGTCTTTATTCCTTTGCTCAAACAAGAAAAAATTTGAAAATGAAAGTACAATTAAAGTTGATTTGATAATGAAATGAAATTTTACTAGACATATGCACAGTAACAGTACAACAGTAAAACCCTACTTTCAACTCCCATTTTAGCTTTTCAACCTAACGAACTTAATGCTGCGATTTTTTTGACAAAAGGCCCAATAACGGAGATATTAATATCGCCTGAGGAAACCATTCACACTTATTCTATTGACTTATTAAATTCATTTGTCTTAAAATTTGCTGTTTTTCCTTTTTTATTTGAAGAAACGTCACAGAAATTCCATTTTCCTCACTTTCCTACCTTTTCTTTGTTACATTTCTTTATGATATAGAGAGTTTATTCAGGGAGAAGGCGAAGTTTTTGAGATATAGTGCGAGGATTCCCGTCAAAATTTTACTCAATATATAAAAGTATATTGATAACAACAGAAATAAAACTCTGCGTTCCACACGAAATATAATTTATGACTCAACTAGTTTCACTACACTGTAGCATCTTCAGGAGTCACTCCTGAAGATGCTACAGTGTAGTGAAACTAGTTAAGTCATAAATTATATTTCGTGTGGAACCCAAAGTTTTATTTCTGTTGTTATAACATGGATTTCCACAAAGTCTCGGCCTTAACCATTTCTCAAATATTTCATTTTGTATGAGTTTTATTTGGGCTCGTGATGGAAGATTATATACTCTTCAAATGAGTCTGTCCTGCTCTCATAGACATTCCACTAGTATTTCCTCGTAGTTGTCATTCCGTCACCCGTGGTGTCGGTTTCCAAAATTCAAAAGACCGAAAAGGATATGCAATATCTGAAACTATTAAATATGAAAAACTAAGCTACCTTCTAAAAGACAACGGACTTATATAGATCTGTGCCTAGTTGTCTTATTTCTGATCAGGGAACACTGCGAGACGAAAGGACGACCGGTGAGAATCCTGTCTGATAAATTTGAGATTATGTAAATAGAATCCGCATGCCTCTTTCTCGCATGGGACTGAACAAACCCCCTCTCCCTCGTCGTAGTCGCCTTCGCGAGCGGTCGAGACTGCAGCGTAAACACTCGTTGTTCGAGAGGAGTTGGGATTTTTGGGGATTGTCCGGGGGGGGAAAGAAAGAGAGAGAGAGAAAGCGAGAAGGAGGGAAGGAAACGATTTGATGAGTGAGAGTGGTTGCACGAATAAATAAACACTTTTTTAAGTGGGTGAAAAGTTCTCGGGTTCCACGCCGGGTCAGGTCCTACGTGTTCCTCTCCAATGTTTCGACGTGCGACTCGCCCATCGTCCTCAGGGATTCAGGAAATCAAGATGGTATCTTGGATCCTGAATTCATCTTGGATTCCTGAATCCTTGAGGACGATGGGTGAGTCGCACATCGAAACGTTGGAGAGGAACATGGAGGACCCTACCCGGAGTGAAACCCCAGAATTTTTCACCCATATTATTCGCCGGGAAAACATCAGATTTGACATCACTTTTTTAAGTGATTGCACGGTGATTTGTTTAAAATTCACCCACGGTACGACATGGAGTTGAAGGTGAATTCGTTTTGTTTTCCGCGGCATTAGTGTGCGAGTGGAAATTACCCGCAATCCCTTCCTCACTAAAAAATGAATCCTTACGGTCGAGAGAGATAGATACAGACAGACGGAAAGGAAGAGAGAGAGGGGGGGAAGAAATGGTTGCATGCTACCCGGAGACGGTTTCTCTTTTACTCTCTCTCTCTCTCTCTCTCTCTCTCTGCCGTAAATGGTTTGCATTAAACGTCAATTATTACGGAGGGGTCCTTTTTTTTGAGAAAGTTTAGGGATAAAGGAAGAAAGTAAAAAAATCAAATGGACACGTTAAAAGTTTTTAACGTGTCCATTTGAATAGCCTCTTTTGACTAGCTCGTATCGCGGATACCGCTTTAAAATTTAATTACAGGCAGGAAATTATCCTATCTAAGCCTTTTTGGAATGCATTCGATCCAAAGTGTACGCGGAAACCCTTTTGAACGTGATCAGAATTACTCGGTAGAATAATAATAATAATAATAATTTTTAAAAACATTAAAATAAAACTTTGGCGGATCCGATTTCGCGAAAAATCCATGACAATTTCCACCGGAAAAAAACTTTAATGGCAGCAAATGATTCTAATTTATTTACTCTTTTTTTTAGTGTGCATTACATATAAATATTCGTCCAATGAAAACATAATATGCCCCAACGCCGCTCATTTAATCAGTTAATAATGGTTTCAATTCGAGTTTCTGGAATGGATTTTTGCCCATGTCATACCCAACAATGTAATTCCGTACCTAATGAGAGGGATTATATAAACGCTCTTAAATATAGACATTCATGTGCAAAAATTAGCTCCAATATATATATATAACATATAGAACCTTTTTACTCGCTTTGAAATTCCTAAAACGACCTTTTTCGGTATCGAATGGACATATATAAGCCTTTTTACAACTGAATTTAAATTTCCCTCTAATGAAAAAAATATATATCGTTGCAAACAGCATCCTGTAAATTAAAATATAGAAAGTATTTACGAAGAAATTCAGTGTTGCATTTTTCAATTGAAGGGGTAAGTTGTCATCCGTTACATTTTTTTCTGATAAATGATTCGCCAATTTTTCCTGCTGATCGCGTTCCTTTTTTATTTTCTTCGTTAAAATACGTCAGTCAAAAAAACCATTTGACGTCGGAAAGGCAATCGCGTGGGAACGGGGAACACGCCTTCCTGAATAGGAACACCTTTTATTTTGCGGTCGCGTAACCCGTGAATGAAGTTCCTGTCTCTGCATCAATGTCGTCGAAGCTGCTAAGGAGCGAGCGAACAGAGGGTCGACGGATCCGAAAATTCATTCATCCTTTGTTTGCGTTTTTGTTTCGTGGTTCGCGTTTCTTTTTTTTTTTCTCCTTGCGCGAGAAATTCGCGTATCGCGTCGCAGTCATCCTCGCATACACGTTAATTATGTGTGATATAAATTCA
Source organism: Rhinocypha anisoptera (assembly GCA_011762765.2). Taxonomy (NCBI): domain Eukaryota; kingdom Metazoa; phylum Arthropoda; class Insecta; order Odonata; family Chlorocyphidae; genus Rhinocypha; species Rhinocypha anisoptera. Next base: position 20 of record WURS02426850.1, on the reverse strand, counting down.
TAACTAAAGTCGAATAATTT
>WURS02426830.1:0-16231 GCA_011762765.2 Rhinocypha anisoptera | reverse complement strand
GTGTTACAAGCTTATTGGAAAAGTTAGGTTGGGAAACACTCGCTGAGCGAAGGTTGAAGTACAGGTTAAATCTTTTACGCAGATTTCAGGAGGATCATTTCAATGATAAGATCAGAAATATATTACAGGCACCGACATACTACGGTAGATTAGATCACGTACAGTGGGTCGAAAAAGTTTTTGAGGACACTGGGTTATATCAATGTGGTTTGGAATAGAGATTTTAGGAAAAAATGATGATCACCCATACACTTACCTTGTACCAAAAATTTACAGAAACAGTGTAGCCACCTCGCATCAATGACTCCACATGATGCCACCAATATATAGGAATGTAAAGAACATCGCCAGGACCTACGACAGCCTCTTGCCCTTTAACTTCTCGGAACTTAGGAAACCGATTCAAATCTGGACGTTCAAAATCCACCTATACAAAAAGGACAGCTATTACTTGTTTGAAATTAAATTTTAAAAAAAATGGGTCACCAAGAATTCTTGAATCAAACCATTCAACTTAATCCTCATAATTGTGAAAATATGGGTAAATTACATAATGTTAGCAAAAAAAATAATCACAAACAAAATTTTTATGCATTATTATTTTAAATGTGAACAATTGAAATATACTAGTTTGCCAATCCAACTCTTAATATGATTACACCTAGCAAGAAAATGTCCAGCTAATTAAAAAAAAAATCAAAATAACCTTTAAAGGTGGCAAAATTTAATAAATGTATTGTTAATAAATAGAATAAAAATAGAAAACCATAATGGTAGTTTAATGTTTAGTAACATAACTAGTCTTCTGCAGTAACATAATTGCTTTGGCATTGCTTCAGGAGGCAAATACAATGTGTTCCATATAGCTGCTACATATGATTTTAAAAGTATCTATGTTGCTTATGTTAATGCCTCTGCCTCCCATGATATAAAATATCATGATTCATCCCTTCTTTGTGACTTGGGAATCATGTCTGAAATATAAGTTATACATATTAATGTACCAATGCAATTATTAAATCCTAGTACACAATAAATAAATGAAATGATTTGGATTCACCTTCGAGGGAACCGGGTAGTGGATAATTCAATGCATAGCGAATCTTTGTGAGGTCTAATGCATGTTATTACATTCCATGTTCACAAATAACTTATAACAAAAATTAAACTTTGTGGCAACTTAAAATATTATATTAAACTATAAAATTTTAGGCAAAAATGATGCTCTTGGTGGTATATGGAATCGGGTTCAATAATGATGGTGAAAAAGCTCAAGTATATGTGATAGGGATAGCTAAAGAGTTAGGTACTAAGCATCATACAGCCATAAATCGGTGTGTGACATTTTATAATATTGAATACTGGCATTTTAGTCACCCATTAATTAAAAAAAACTCATAACTGTCACTAGTTGGTTGCTATCAGAAATATTAATATTTAAAGTGTAGATGATTAATAATAGAATGTAATAATAACCGTATTATTTTTCCGTTGGTTATTACCACTTGGAATCTATCTGCGTTCAAGAAACAAAGACAAATAAAGATTATTTCATCAGTAAATTAAAGTCTTTAAAGTAATCCCATATATGAAGCTCATAGTGATTAAGTATGGAGGGGGAAAGGAATGGCTGAGAGTTACTCTTGTACATCAATAAACCAAACCAAGTAACACAATAACCATCGCACCAATAGAAAAGCATTTTACATAGGTCAAAATTCATTCTTATCAAATTAATAATGAGAAATTTGTATCAAATGAAGTAGAAATGTGAAATCCGATTTATATCATGTCTCTTCTTGAGACATGTAACTAAATAATTTGAACTGAGGGCTCCAAACTCATCCTTTCTGTAATTTGAATTTATTTGATTCTGAACTTAGAAATTATCTTAGAGTTATTCACATTAAGCACACACACAAATAGGACAATAACGTAACCACATAATATTAGTTGTTCAGTGATAGAGAAGAATAGTGTAGAATATAGTAATGAAGTGCCAGTAAAAGATGTTTATAAAACCACACCTTACCAAATATAAAGAAGGTGGAAAGTCGTAGAATTTATGCATATAACTAAGAATAACACATAAAAATATATTTATTACTATAAAACAATAATTATGATAATAAAATACAAATTCACTACAAAGGACAAAAACAGCACAATAAGTAAGCATGAGTGGGCACTTGCATTTAATTTAAACATTAAACTAAAATTTACCTTGTTTCTAATGAATACATCAAGGGAATTAATTCCCTAATCACTCAATTTGAATTATTGGGGATTTGTATTCACAATTAAATGAGTGAAAAATGAAAATACATACTGCTTGATGAGATGCTAAATAACAGTAATCAAATATTACGTGATGGCCTCCATAGTGAACTTTGAACAAATATTAAGTTTAAGAAACCACTGTAAGAAGGGTTTTTTATATGTATTTGAGATAAGTGTTGATGGATGTTAAATGTTATTCCTTGAACCCATTGAGGGGAATGTTGCAACAGCAACAAAAAACTTACGAATAAATTAAAGTGACTCATGATTACTTTTAGAAAAATTGTATGAATTGGTCATGTGCATCATAAAAGTGACATCGAGGGAGATAATCTACTTTTCTGTGTTTTGACTACCGAATTTCAGTGTTATACGGATTCATTAGTACATGTGTCTATATAATATAGCTAATTTGAAAAGGAAATATAAAAAGTGCTTAATTAATAAATTCTTAGTCTTGCCTCTTAAAGTTGCATTGTGATCCATTCAAAGATTCCAAAGAGTTCACAAATCGATGTAAAGTCACAAACTAAGATGCCTTCAAAATACATATGTGCAATTTTTGCATGTAAACATTTTAACATGGTGAATATCACAAAAAAATACCATACAATAATTACTTGATGAGCATTTAAAATCTGTATCACTACTTCCAAAGTGTAATTGAAATCTTATGCTTTGCAGGTAATGACATTTCAATTTTCAGGACATTTTAGCTGAGTGTGTATGTGGGTTTCTTGATGGATGTTACAATAATTTGGGTCAAAAACAGGGTTTAAAAACAAATTTTCCTTACTTGCAATATATGAGGGCTCGTTCATTTTTAAGGTAAATCTCAGTGCCAATGATTTTTTAAAAATCACCTGAAACATGTGAGTCTATATAAAGTGTGGGCTCTATATAAAGCCAGTGGGATGGAAATGTAATCTTGTGCCAGAAAGCAGTAATTCTTAGCAATAAAGTCAAAATTGATGAAAATAAAAAAAAATGGCCATTAAAGCTAAAAAATTTAAAAAGTCAATTCCATTACATCTGGAAGTACTCAACCAAAAAATATTATTTCTTCTTGTTTTGTATCTGAGAGCACTTTAACTTCCCAGATACGACAATAGTCAGCATATTCACTTTGTACTGGGATATAGGCCAGGCCATTTAGTATTTTACAACATAGAAATTCCTGTTATTTTATTGAGGGAATATCTTGGGGAATATAATAAAAGACCTCACATCTCATGATAAAAAAAGTGGTGTATCATTTATTCATTTAAGCAATTAGGGCAGTTTTTTTCAAAATAATGGAGAAACTATGGCATGTATAGAGCACTGTGATTTAAAAATAAAATAGCTTAACTTGGTTTCGGCTATCAAGATAGCTAGTTATCACAATTTCCTGAAGTCTTGGGCATATATATATAGCACCATGAAAATAAACAAGTGGACATATGCTTTAAAATAAAAAAAATTGTTTTAACACCCTGAAACATCCACAAAAAGTCTGTAACAGCCATTAAGACCAACCCCTTGTTTGAAGTTTATTAAACAAGTGTAATAGTGGTGACGTCACAAATTACGAATGTGGCAAGAAAGTGAGGTTTTCCATAGCCCCACTAATAGTAGAAGAGTTTACCTGGAATGTATTTAACATAAAACCTGGAAGGTGGATTCTATGGATTTTTATCAAGTGATATTAGTTCACAGGAGTTGGAGACCTGGGTCCCTCTACAGTCCCTGATGATGTGTTGTGGCGTGCTGTAGACGTTGTAGAGTTGTGTTCACATCTGTTCCATCATGCCTAAGGGAACTCCTCCTCTGCTAGTATGCTTGCTGATAAAAATTGCTACTCTTCCACATTTCCCAATAGTGCTGCTAAAAGATTAGTGAAGCATCCAAGTCGAAAGGCTGACAATTGTGACTATGTTAGGATGGCTCAATGAGACAAAAATGGTAAATTATAAAAATTTAAATTAGTGAAGGTCAGTGTAAAAGTTATCATTGCTACTTATTTGTAATTCTTTATCATTTACTGCTATTTACATAGTGTTGCATATACTTATACATAATCAACATTCAAAAGGTTTATTTTGGTACCACTGGACTTCACTGGGCTTTCTGAGCCACTACTTTAAAAAGCTTTTACCATTGCTTCATAAATAATACAAATACCTTGCACTTTAATTCAACGATTGTGTTGCCATTTAGAATACCAAATGGATTCTTTTTGTAAAATCTCACAATCTCTACAAGAAAGCTCAAATAACAACACCAATTTTACAGTTGTTTAATGAATTAATTAATTATACTGCACAGTTTAGAAACAAGAAATTAGAAGCTAATGACTTGCTCATAATGAACTAGAATCTTTAACTTCATAAATTTGACTTCATTAGTCGCCTAAAAAAAATATTTACTGGGCTTCTCAGATTACTTGAAAATAGTCCCAATTTTGATTTCAACAAATATCTCAAACATTAATTAATTATAAGTAATGACATCACTCTGTAACAACAAATGGATAGTGATTCTTCTTATTTCACTTTTGCTTAAGGCTTTCAAGAACAATATGAGAAAAATCCCAAATACAGTGAAATTCAAACTGTGTACCTGAAACATTTTTTCAATTTATGAGCCAAATTGTAGAATAGTGAACAATAATCACGTTACAGATTTGAATAAACTTATTATGTGCAAAATAAATAGGCTACAGTAGAGGCTACATGAATGAAAAAATGAGAAGCCACTGTGAAAGATTTCAGCTTGAAGGCATATTTACCTATTTATAGGCATATGAAATGCAATATTTCCAGTGAAAATGCTTCCTATAACACAGATCTGCAATAGATTTTACTTCTGTACAGATTGTTGCAGAGATGTGCTGCAGATGATTAGTGCAAAGCCATAATTATAATTCAACCTGGCCTATCCAACTTGTAGTTAAAATTACAAGTTGGACTACAAATTTACAACCCTAGTTCTTCCCATTAAGTTTAGGAGGGCCCCAAAAAGCATTATGTACACATTATTATTCATTCAGAAAGCTTAGGTAAACCAAAATATTAATGATGCCCAGGTTCATCCAAATTTGCCCGAATATTGAGTCATTCCACCTGATAAGGCTTCATTACCCCCACTGTCTTAAACTTAGCATAATTTGTTATGATGAATAGCATTGATTTAAGAGATTCATAATGTTATTGGTGAAGTAGCATGCTACCACAGTCCTCACTCAATATTTGCACAATTAAAAATGGGATTATTTTCCACTCTTAATAAGGGAATTTACCCTCGCCTACAAATGTAAAATTTGCAGCACATCACTGGATTTATTGAAGATTTTCCCAAATTACACACTGCAAAACCACCAGTGAATTTACAACCTGAGACAAAAAGATTTGATTTACTGAACCTAAGTTTGTACAGCTTATACCAAATTACCATTGTGAGAATTCTCCAATGGTGAACTCTAAGAAAGTGTTTGATGAATGATTAATAATAATGCAATGAGAGAGAATATTATTTACATTTTAAATACACAACATTTTCATTAAAAAAAAACCAAGCGATCAATCCTCACTTACTTGACTCTGCCTGTCATGAGGGTGAAATACTGGATGGGGATATAGGCACTCAAACTGCTCAGGTGGGAAGAGAATGCACCTCTTGAAACCTCGGACTTGGGCAAAGAAGTTCTGCTGCTCGTCATAATGACAAGGAGTTACATTCCCTAAAAAAGGATCAAATGGACATCAATGTACTGCCATTTTGTTCAATCATACTTGATGGTATTTTCAGTAACTCTTACACTGTATTCAGTTGTGCAACTGGACTCAGAAATGAGTCACACATCTATGTTGACAACAAGTATGCAGCTTAATACGCATGCTGAAACCAATATTTGAAGGATATTACTTAAACTTGATCAAGTAAACCAGTTATCTATGTTCCTTCCTGATCCTCATTAAACCTTTTTAAATTGGATAGCTTTTACTTAAAGAAAAAAAAATGACATTTTACTCGCTGTAAGTATTTTTAATCCATCCAACTAGTTTTTAAAGTTCTCCATGAGATAGCATATGCCACTTGTTTTGTCTGTTTTTCCTTCATAGCATAATTGATAAAATTGCAAACAAAGTAAAAGCTGTTAAATTAATAGCTGGACATACAATAATTTGGTACAAGCTTGGTGGAAAGTAGAGAAACCGGCAGGGATATTAAGAGAATATATGTTAGTAAGGAAGTGTTTACAAGAGAAAAAGAGCTGAGAAAAAAGACCTTGGGTAAAGATGTGAAGAAAGGGTTTGTGAAAAAACTCATATGGAGTGTAGCAACATACATCTTGGTTCTTATGGAAGGGGGAAAAATGTAGATTGTAAGCTAGATAATTGGGTGTGGTGAAGGATGGAAAAAGCACAGTGTACAGAAAGGAAAACAAATGTAGAAGTGCTGTGATTGGTGGGGGAGGAAAGGTGAAGAGAGTTAAGGATGGAAGGCATACTCAGAGGAGATGGGTTGTTGAAGAGGCAAAATGATGGTAGAATGCACAGTGAGGTAGAGGTAGGAATGGAGTGGTAGTAGAGCAGATAGAATGAGAGCAGGTAGGAGGTATGCAGAGGTGAAGAGGGAATTGTGTAAAGGTAGGGTAAGACTTTAGTCATTTATTGAGTTCATCTGAAAAAAAAACTACCTTAACCATTATATTACTGATCATCACACAAAAATAATATTTTTAAAGGAATCACAAATTAAAGATGGACAATAGACACTTTGGAAGATTTGATATGACAAAAAGAAAGGAAAACCATCTGCAAATAAATAACCACAAAAGATAGCTCGGGTTGAATTATAGGATCACGCACCATAAAAGTAGTAGTTTACAAAACAGTAGCAGCAAGCACATATTTAGGAAGCAAAATCATGGATGATGGAAGAAATGTGACAGATATAAAAAGCAGGCAACTAAGTCAAGCAAGAAATAAGTTAAAACAAAAATTTATAGATGTTGAAACTTAAAAGCAATTCGTGAAAGACTTCATGTGGAATATAGCCCAATACAAATCAGAAAAGTGGATCATTAAGAAAAGAGAATGGTGGAGAATAGAGGTCTTTGATATGAGGTGCCAGAGAAGAGCAAAAAGAAAATCTTAGAGATATTAATGAAAAAATGACAGTACTTTTCCACTAGTTAAAAAATATTTCATCATCTTCTTGACTGGTTTTGATGTATTTTCAGGTGTCTTTGAAGATGACGCAATACATCAAAGCAGGTTGAGACCATAAAATAATTGCAATCAATGGAAAAGTGCCATCTCTTTGACATTATTACGATCCAATTTCACTGCATCATGCCTAAAACTATTAAATTCATTAATATCTGGGAAAGATAAAACAAGTACCTAATGAAGAGGTCCTAAATAAAGTGAAATGAAGAAGGGCACCATGAAACAAAGAAGATGAAACTGAGTAGGACATATTTTTACAAATAACAGGTTCATCACCAAAAGTAAAATGAAAACTTAGAATACTAAGAAATATTCCACAGAATTTTATTCTAACAGTGAAACTAGTTTCAATGCAGAGTTGTCTTGAACACATCTGTAGTAATTAATTAAGTGTTTTAGGTTTTCATTTTCCTGTGAATATGAATTTCCACATAGTTCAACCGAAAACCATAATGTATTTCATCATAAATTAAATGGAAGGGATGGCAAAAGAGGTCTACACTATCATTTAAAAAATCATGAAAAATGTTGGAGAAAGAAGTCACAAGGAAATGAACACAATGGAAAATAACCGAAAGGAATGGAAAAGAAAAATTATGGGTGTCAACCAATCAGAAGAATGATAACCGGAGAGGAAAGAACAGTTTGTCATTAAAAGATTTCTGTACATATGCTTTTTTCAAATTCATCCAACTTTATACATTTGACCCAAGATGGCAATATGTCATGACGTCTAACACACAATTCTCTTGCACCAAATTAGTTGTTTCTGTTCTCAAATTAGTAAGGCGGGACTAATGGACCCTATGACGACAAGTCTCTTTTTCATAAATGGGCATATCTCTAATACAGAGGAAACACAGACTTTTTTGGTAGGATCTTGCAAATTTCATGAATTATCGACATAAAAATATTTATAATCGAAGTTTTAACTGCTGAGTTTGTTTTAGTTCAGCATATTTGAGAATAAAACGTTATACCACATGATCCATACCTGTACTATTCACATCATGTGATGTAAACTGAATATAGGAATTTGGGTGCATCCAAAAATGTGTACTGGTTATTTTCATAAAATTACAGTTAATGCATTTAAACTATTGTGCATAATGTCTGGTTACCATTTAAACCACTGAATAAATATAATTAATGAATTGTGGGATACTATGACCAACACAGAAGGTTACCAAAAGTTTAAAAATGCTAACAGAACAACTGTTTTCATAAATTTCTAATGTTACCATTATGTTAAGTGTTTTTCATAGTTTATTCATTTATTTCTTTGACTGAGGAAAACTTCTAGTTTCGTAAGAAACTGAAAAACACTCTTGAGAACAAAGGATCTGATAGTAGCTTCAGAACAATTTAAAAACTACCTCACAGTAACTAAAAATAACTAGCAGTGAAAAGTATCTATTTACCAAGAAAATTTGACTAGTACCTCTCAAACGTTGATCATACATAGATGTGTCACAACTTTCCAAATTAAAAACAAAAATCTACAGACAAAAAAGGCGCAATTTTACAAGAAAAGGATTTAGCACATGTATTACCTTCCATTGCAACTAATAAGAGATTTGAAGTTAAATGTCCCCAAGAATGATTTTTTTGCTTTGCATTAATCCAGTCCCAGTTAAATTTGAGAAAATCATCGACAATAGCTCGTCCAACGGTGTTATTTAATGCTTGCTGCAAGTACATTCTGAAGATGAAAAGAACAGGCAAATTAATTGGGAACAGTAACCTTTATATGTACAAGTGTAACACCAAGTGTCAAAATTAGGAGTAAATTAAAGAGCAGGAAAAATAAAGGCAGAGAATTTGATCACAAACCTTTCTTCTCCTCTTTTCCACTGCCTTAACTTCTTGGCGAATTCAGGAAATTTCATATCCACCCGGCGAGTGGACGGTGTAAATTCTGGCCCAACATCTTGTAACTTCTTGTCATCATAATACTTGAATTTGTGGTTCCTGGACAAAAAGACAGAAAATTCGCCCGATCCTATGTTTTCCTCCATGTAGTCTATATCCCATTTCAATGCAGAAGCAACTAATTTGGTGTCAGTTATTACTACAGGTTTCTGAAACACAAAGGTGAAGTAAAATTTTAAATTATGATTGTAACAACACAATATAATCATTACATCGAATCCCAAGAACACTCTTCCTTCAACTGGCGCTTACTTACATTCGCGGAAATATATTCTTCTACTTTCGGGTCACCGCAACTCAGTCTAGGTATTTCTTCTAACTGAATATCGTACTTTCTTAGCTGACTAGGTTCCCAACATCTTTTCCGATCCGCCATGTTAAATATTATGATGCAGACAGCGACACAGTTTGCTTCCAACCTATATCTCGCGCCCGCAATAAGTCAACATCTTCAAAACCATGGCGCTCTTGGCGGACCAAACTTCATAATTTTTTTTCTTCTCCCGATATGCCCTGTCACTATGAATTTCAACTCCTTAAAGTGAACTAATCAAATCACTTCCTTTTTGAGTTAAAACTAGTATTAAATCACGACAAGACGCACTTTAAAGGTATTATTAGGCAACACTAAAGCTAATGACCGTAACAGGTAGGTAACGTTACCCCGGTCACGTAGGCATTTCTGGGACTTCTCGAGTTCTCGGCGGTTCTCGGGGTTCTGAGGTAAACAAACAAAAGAGTACGCAGGTCTTTACTTTCCCACCAGTCACACCTATTTCGGAAAAGGGTCTCACAGGCTCTGAACACCATCTGCAAATTGAGCGGGGATATTGAAATACGTTTTTGCAGGTCACATTGCAGAGTTCCTCGCTATATGAATGAATCATTAGATATTTAGAGGAAAATTAATTTAATAAAGATTAGAGAAGCTAGGATTACCAGGACTTGTAATATATTATTTAAATTTCCATGAAAAGTTGAGGAAAAAAATTAAACACGCATCACAGTTTATTGTACTCTATTACGTAATTCTATTTTTGATTTAGTCTTAATTAATATTGGAAAAATATTGGAGTACTTGATTCTATATTTTAAATTTAGTTTAAGTATGTAATCAGTTAAAGTAAACTATCCAGACGAAATGAGGGAGAATCCAAATGGAGTATAATATATTGGATATTAAAAAAAACTTAGAAACTTATAAGAGGGGGTCCCAAAAAATTTTAATTATAGCATTAGACTAGACAAAAGTTAAAGGCTAAGCTATTTAGCTCAAGTAAAGTGTCCGATTTCTGGTTAATAATAATAATAAAAGATATATTAATACTTTCAAGCAGGAGTGCATGGAAGGGAGACAGTGAACAGTATTGATTCAACTTTCGAAATTGTAGTGGGGGTAAAAGGGAAAGTTTGACTTATTTGTGGAGGATGAAATTTTGTAGAGAAATGTGACATCGAAAATTGAGAGAAAAATATTTCTTGACTCAATAGCATTAATCAGGAAGCCTAAACAATGGGTTAATTATTATATTCCATTAAATGAATGTATCCCTGACCGAGTCTCTCAGGAGTTACTTTTTACTCATTGCGTTTAATTTTTTTTGAGATTGTTATAATTAAGGAATGGCTTTGGTAGTGTTGATTTTATTTTTTTATCTCACATTCATTTGTTCTTTCGATATGTGCCCTTCACATAGGTCGATCAAATTTGGAATATCGTGCAGTACTTCCCTGCTAGAAGCAAAACCCAGCCCGATTCACAAGAGCTAATCTTTGATATTTCCGAACTCTGTAATGGACGTAGATAATTTTTAATATGGTTATTTGCTTTCTCTATTATCTTTAGTGTTCACACTAGGCAAACTTACCTTTCCAATTAACATTATTCTCATATAAAAATAAATGCATGAATGTCGGTGCGTGAGATTCCATTGAATTAAAAGAAGCAATATAATTATTGTAGCAGATAGTTTAATTTCTACAAAACTGTGACAATACATAAAGCATAAAGTGGTGTACTAAAGGAAGTACCTAGTGTACATAGGAGGGAAAACGTGGCGGTCTATGAAATAATGAGTACCTACATTCATAACCTGGGAATGTGAGATTGTGATTCCATTGTAAAAACTATGATTTACCTTTCCTCCTTTTTGTATTATGACTCTTAAATCTAAAGTCATACAGTACAATTTTTGTAGCTTGTTGGTGTAACACCAACGCACATCACTATTGTAACCGAATATTCTGACTCAATGTAAGATGCTCTTCTATTTTTTTATATCTTGCTCATCATTAATTATAGATAATATAAAGGGTTTATAACATCTATTACACAAACTTAGGACTGTAATTGTCATGTAAGTAAGTATCTCAATGCCGCGGTACGAAGGTGTAGGAGACTGATTGCGAAATGCATTGACTTGAAGGAAGAGATAAATCGCGCGCAAGAATGACACTATCGTTTACAGTAACAGTACAAGTAGGTACTTGAGAGCGTCACGACCCTACAGTTGCCTTGGGAACAGAGGGTATGGGCACACTAAGGGTTCAAACCAAGGGATCTCACGATATCTAAGAGAAGGTCTCGCGACTACGTCACCTACTTTTGCCAAAGCCGATTAAAATCTGGTAACCAAATTTCATCAATAATTTCCTGGTTTTCCTTCCTTCCTTGAGACGAGAGTTCAAGAAGTTCCATATTTCTGGTAAATCCTCAATAGTGGCGACTACTTCCCCCTGCCAGCTAGGTTTCCATCTCGGAATAAAAAAACACACACACGCAAAAGACGAGAATATACCCGCTCATGGGGCGGAATAGTAATGCGATTATTTACCCAAACACACATTTACAGGTATCGATCTGGTGTGAAATTGCGGTTGCGGCAATGTATTCCGTCTCGGAAGCTACCATATCGTCCATCTTAATAAAAAAAAACAAAGCGAAAAGATCCAACCCGAGAGATTATGGAGGGTTCGAAAAATATGGAAATGGGAGACCCCCGAAAAATGACCGGGCCGTCGAGAAGGGCGATGACCTGCCGGGATTATATCTCACACTCAGGTTGGACGAAAGGGAGGGTCGTTCACAAGAACCATTTTAAAATGCCTCATTAGATGTATGCCAACACTCTGGCTGCGTTTATGTGCATTATTTACGGTATAATAGAATATTGTGTGATTGGACGGCGGTAAATAGATGCGTGTAGTATTTCCACCCTAAGATATTTGAAAAGAACATGTCGCTCAAAAACATTTTTTCCAAAAATATTTACGCGAATTGAAAGTCGGAGCAAGAGAAATTATTTCGCCAGTGGCATCCATTTAATCTTACGTAGTTCTATCATTTCCTTCATAGACTGCGGTCAGCTTTCTTGTGGCACATGCGATTCAACTGACACCGGAACTATGGCTAATAATTTTCACGTCTAGGCAACTTTATTCTTGAAGGAGTCACTTCCGTATTTCAACAATGTTGGGAGGGGTATAGTCCGTAAGTGACAATGAAGAATGTTCGACCGATGTACACTCGCTAATTCTGGGACCAAACAACGTCATCAATGAGTTGGTAAATTCAGGCATACGGCGACTTCATTGGCAGTCAAAGGTTAAGTGAATCACCGCCTTGGAGTTGGAGTGAAGTGAAAAATCATTCCCTTTCTTTTTTTTTCGGCCGAGTCGCAGCTTTATCGACTCTCGTCTCGAGGGGAGGCGTATTGTAGAACAAGGAAATACGGCAGACGGTCCCTCATACCACTGAAGGGGAGTGGGGTTACACCTGTGTGTGTGTGTTTGAGGGGAGGGGGGGGAGGTGCTAAGAGAAACGAATACACTCAGCGAAATAACCAGCAATGACATCATCACAGATTATCAATCCGAAGACTGCCTTGCAAAAGCTCTCCAAGAAAACCAAACAGCCAACTTTCAAACTCTTCACACCCCTGAAGTCTCTAACTCTACACCAATCTCCATTAATCTGTCTCATACACCATCCTTTGCCCACCTCTAGGGTTCTTCACGCTTACAATACTTTCCGATTTCATTTTCGCTACCTATCACGTCTAAACTGTCAAAATATCACTTTCCATCTCATTGTGAGTGTACTGTAACACTAAACTTCCTTTTCAAGGTTCTTCGGAGTAATTCTTTGTTGGTTTTTCCCTATTGATTATCAAATAAAGGAGGAAAAATTAGTCTGATAGGTGCTCAGTCTTCTTTGATTGGCCACCTATCCTACGTTCGTAGTCAGAAGATTGGTTCGTCTATCGCGGATCTCTATCCGTACTATCCCGTCACCTGCCAGTCTCTCCGTACGTTCGTGGTTCCTAACTAAATTTCTCCATTGTCTGTTCCTATATGGTAAAAAATACCATTTTTTTCCTCAAAGGTCACTCAATCGAAGTGTAACTCCGCAAGTTAGGCGAGACGATCCGGTTAAATACCGGTGGGGACCACTAATTACGCGACATAGAGTTAACAGACCCGCCTTCGGGCGAAGAATGCTGTGTCACTGCAGTAATCGCTTTTCGTCTTTTAATGCCCACAAAAAAATAATCCCTGTTACTAACAGTCCCTAGTCCAGGGGTCAGCAAGGTTCGTTGCTCGCAAGACACATGCCAGCTCACTAGATACCTAGATAAACGTAACCACTCTTAATGTAAAATTGAGAGTGAAAGTAAAACCATCATAGCTTAATTTAAAAACTATTAAAGAGTTTGGATGATTTTTTCCTTAGCCTAATGATATTGTAAAAATATGATAACATTTTACACCAATGCCAATACTTATTATTTTCATTCGTTTCATTCAAAAAGATTCGTTTCTTGTCCACATTTTGAAATAACAACGACGTCCAATTTTTCCGGAGGCTTGGTCAAAATGGAAAAATCAATTTCCCGGTAACAAATTATCGCAAATAATCAGCGTCATCAGGGCGTTTTATCAACCATAAAGAAAGGAAATCCAATTTGAAGAAAACAAAATATCCATTTCCTCTTTTTTGCTGATAATTGGCCTTGATGATGTAAATATGAACCCTAGCGAGACGGTGATAAGGGGAAATTGATTTTCTCATTTCGACCAAACATGCAGAAGAGCTGGATGCTAGTATTTATTGCTTTCGAGAAAATGTTAAGAACTTACGGATTGTTCTTCTGATTCAAATGTTTTCCGACCCCTGCTCCACACTAAGTGCAAAGAGTAAGGACGTATCCTTGCTCTGTCTATGGGTTCAAGAAAACACCTGATTAAGTAGGGACGGCCGATGTATTAATCAAGGTCCACAAAGAGGCGCGAGTCTATTTTTTTCGTGATTCCACCCACTTACGAATAGTCATCGCGAAACTCGGTGGCACCCAGACTAAGTCTGTTTTTTTGTGGTGGAAAAGTTCATTGTTTAAACCTCCCATATGGGGAGGGGGAGGGGAGGTAGTTAGCTCCCGTGTGCTCAGAGAGCCCGTTGTTGCCAATCTTCGTCTCGGCTCAATTTAGGATATCCATTATCATCTCTAGCTCTTTATCGCCTGTCCCCAATTCAATTTTTTCAATCAAACTTTATGAATCCACTCTCAAAAAAAAACCCGCATGCCCTCTCTCTCCAGGGTAATTAGGAGTACTAAGTTCGTCGCTCTGCCCTTCCATTTGCTATTTTCCCATTCCCGCTTCCTCTACCACCAACCTATTTCATTCACGCCTTCCCCTCATTCCCTGACGTCACGCTCAGCTCAGGCGAGTGCCACCGTGTTTTGCGATGCCTACACACATAACGACGTGCGTGTGACAAAGTTACGCGGTTCCCGAAATAATTTTCGTACCCAATGCATCCGACAATTATCCCATAATGCTTTTTCCGACGGTGTTGGGCAGGTGGGTAGAATGTCCGTCTTTTAAGCAAAAAGTTGTGGGTTCGAGTGCCGTTTTGAGCATGGGAGTTCTCAAACTATAAATGTTAAAAAACTTACTTGGACACATGGTCCAAGAAAGACAAATGGCCTTAATAAGGTAATACTAAATGGTCCGGCAATAATAAAGACAAAATATTATTGTCATTTATAATTTTTAATCATTATTATTGCATATTGTCACAAATTATTATCACTATTATTATAATTTTTTATTGTTTTCCTACCCAAGGGCTACAACCTTGACGAGCTGGAAGGGCTAATGTGTTCAAATGACCCTAAGAGCTGCACTAGCTGGAGCAATGTTTTTTTTTTGCTCTTGGTAGGGTCAGCCAGGCCAGATTGGTCGAAGGGTAGGAGCCAGACGAAAGGTAACCCACACAGCAAAGGCACCTGATCCTCAGAGGGGCGGCCATTTAAATGACGGTCTCACTTGAAAAACACTGCTGAGGGAGGAAATTGGGAGAAAGCCACGTTAATTATATGAGATTAATGATGAGTCAGACAATCAATTTGAATCCTGGCAGCTACGGGGCTCAGCCCACTGGGGAAGGGTGGTGGGTGCCGTGCCTGGCCCACCGGGAGAGGCAAGGCTTCCGCGGTCGTCGTCACACGAAACCCTTGCGACACCACCACTCCAGAGAAGACATTGAGGATGGACTACAGTACGGACGAGGAATGTAAGGAAGAAGTTAAGTTAGAGGACACGAGCCAGAGAAAAGAAAATTAGAGAACATCAAAATAGAGATGGAGAAAGTAGGTATAGACGTGTTAGGACCGAGTGAGGTACGATGGAGAGACACTGGAGATTATAAGAGCGATAGCTTCAGGATAGGACACACCCTGAGGCATAATGGGTTCGTGAAGAATGTATTAGAGGGAAAAATGGAGGGGAGGGCCCCTCGA
>WURS02426819.1:0-16232 GCA_011762765.2 Rhinocypha anisoptera | reverse complement strand
CCCAACCTCCGCACTCTGCCTATCGGGCCAAGCACTTTTATTTCCTTTTATTCCGCTCCGTCCCTGGGCTCTCTATTCACCGGCACAGACACTCCTTTCGTCGTTGGAAATTGGAGAATGAGACACTCCCAGCGTAAAGAAGGACGGTAATGAGATTTACAGGCGACCTCCTCAGACGTGGGGTCTTCTTCTATGACCGTTGGGTGGGAATATTTCCCGCAAAAGAAAAGATTTTAAACAGGGTCACCGGGATTTCTCAAGTTTTCCTCATAAAATGTACGAAGTTAATTCTTAAAGCTCGCGTAATTCGCAATAATTCCAAATCGTATTTAGCTCACGTAAATTCTTAAAGAGCAAAGTAATGAAATATAATAAATTTAAAGAATAAATGCATGAAATGCACTAAGTTATTTTTTGTCGAGTAAGATCATTTGTTGTAAATTATTCGTATTAGGAATTTTATTTATTTTTTACTTTTGCCTTTTGGTGACAGCATGAGGAACAGGAATACATGTACAGTATATTTTATTTTATAATGAGTTGCATATTTATTTTTATAGATTAATTTTTGCATCTATTTTCATATACAGTCAAGGAGTTTAAAAAGTCGTTCAATAAGGTCCCACGCAGTTAACTAATATACAGAATGCAAAGTTCTAAGATTAATGATACTGTTATAAAATTGGTGAAAGAGTTACTCTTCACTCTAGTTAAAAGAGAAAGAGTTATAAAATTGGTGAACAGAGAGCAATTTTGGATGGCGTTCCTTCCGATAGTATTTCGCATGTAAGTTTTATATGACCACCTTCTTTTCTTGATTTAAATTAACGACTTGTATATCAAATTGATTCTTGATTTAAATCAACGACCATATTAAACTCAACGTTAAGGATGTTTGCGGTTGGTACCTTAATCTACAGGGATCAAGTCTTGCTATCAAAAGGTTTGGGACATTGTTTAATTAGTGCAGCGTATAACTGTTAAAGCTTAATTGTATTAATTTCTCCGTTGTTCACTTCTTTAAAAGAAGATAATCATACTGTGGTCACCTATATCGACTCTATTGTGACAAACTAAATGTGGTTCATTCTATTAAAAACCAGGAGTAACTATTTATTATAATTTGTCTTGCGGTCTCCCCATGCGAAACATTTGTAGACTAGCAAATAAAAAATTGTTTCCTCGTACGAATTTGTAGTAAAAGTGGCTTAAATGTGAAAAAATATTGCTAAAATTGGGATACATCTGACAGGAGCCTCATTCATAAAATCGAGAACGTCTAGTACACGGCAGCATGATTCGTTAAAAATTGCCACGACCACTAAGATACAGCGATAGTGACTGAACTCAGTTGGGGGTCGTTTGAGAAAAATTAACTCTAGAAGAATTTTTTCAATGTACTAATCGTAATTAGTTTTTTAATGTAGAATCACTGAACTCACTAGTTAATTTCTGTAAGTTATTCGTACTCAGCTTTCATGGAGCTGTCCGATCCCGTTCATAAAGTAAATGGGGTAGGTGCCCAAAAAAAGCAGAACAAGGGGTTTCTTCTTTCTCCGAAAAATACGGGAAGCAATCGATTGATAAAGTTTTCAAGAGTTTTGAAGCATCAAGGTTGTGTAACATGGTGTACTCACGTCTGCCATAAACCATTAGATAATAACTTGCAATGCACACATATAGGTGAAGGTAAAACATAAAATATAACCTTACATTTTTTCAAAAATATTATTGAATTTATTTGCTTTAAAGTTTTTCATTTTGGCGTAGGAGGGTATTAAATATTTTTTTAATGACCTGTCACTCAAAATATATGGGCTTGTCACTTTATAAGACATTTGTAAATTACCATTATGTAACCCAGTTACCCAGAATATAAAGCTGTCACATGGTGAGTTAATCCATGTGTCAGTGTGTATTCGTGTGACTGTTAAATTATTCAATTTTTCATGCACTCTGAAATTTATGGGGAATTTCTGAAATAACCACTTTGACAATCACAATATCATCCCTCAAATTCCCCTATTTCCCCCGAAGACACAGCATGATGAACACTTAGCAATCTATTAAGTTATAGATACATGACCATGGCCAGCGCTTATAATTGAACAACACCGAACCTGATCATAGTAATAGAATAATACCAATGATAATCTGTAGCGTTAAATGAGCTATATGCTAGATAAAAATACTAAAAGGTTTTTAAAGGCATTTAAAATTCAAGGGATTTCATCAAAATTATAGGAGCCGAAAAGATATCGGACAAGCGTTTGAATCTAGCCTCATTTGTTATAATCCGCCTAACTCTGCAGAATCACGGATTTTGTCTTTCGATTTTTATTCGACTTTAGGACTTTAGCAAAACTATATTTTGACTGACGGCAATAATTATGTTATACTTTCTCAATTTAGAGAAAGTTATTTCCATCGTGGTGAAGGAATTTCATTTGAAGAATAACCATATTAGTAATAATATAATACAAATATTCCCACTCCAAAGGGAGAACACCTCCTTCCTTAAGCATAACTCTTTAATACTTTTTATTCTCCCTCATCCGGTTCAGGTTCACCTCCGTCAACAGGTTCAGGTTATCAGGTTCAACTCTAGGGAGATTCATTTTGCTAAAAGTGATTCGAAGAACGCAGCATTTCCAATGAAAGTTTTTTTTTGACACAACTAGTTTCAGCTTTTAAAATTATCATCAGGTGCCTATGAAAATGACGCTAATCCAATTGTGCTTAGCCGCCAGCTGTCCCAATGAAAATTCGTAGTGGAAATGCACTACTTTTTTCATTAATTTACGCTACTAATATATTAATTGAGGACAATTTTCTGCGGTCGCTTTCGTTTCATCTGGGTACCTATCATTCTTATCGGTCTTCTGGCTCCCGATTAATCGGGTAATTTTCGTGTCGCCAATTAAATAAAAGCCTAAAAGGTTGATTCTGCAGCAGGCTTTCTCTAGAGTAAGCAAATTCGGATGTGATCATGAAACACTATAAGCCTCAATTCAACTTGAGGTAAAAGTGCAACAATTTATTTTAATTTAATCTCACGAAAAGTGAAACCATTGAACTATAATACCTTCCTCATAAATATTAATTATTGTCCATTTGATGGAAATCATGTCTTCCTTTTAAAATGAAAATTATTGGTAATATATGTACATACCAACCTTCGGGTTGATCACTGTGGTGTGTGTATGTACATACTAGTAAGGAAATCAAGAACTATCGAATCTACCCCACCACTCGGAATATCCCTTTTAACCTTCTCTTATCTTCTATTGGCCACAATTCTATCCCAGATGCGTATTATTTTCCTAACTCAGCAATCCATTAACCATCATTTTACTCGTCTTTAATGTCTCTAACAACCTTTCGCCTCAAAGTCTCCGTTCCTACCTTCTACTAAATTTTCGAAAAAAGTCTCCTATTCCTACCATTGCCCGCACTTCTTCGTATGATTTCCTATCTACTACTAAATTAATTCATCCTTAACTACACCTATATCATAGAACCCACCTTTCTACTCTCATTCTCCTTCTAAAAGGATCGAGTTTTATATTTGCACAACACTCCGCTACCTATGAGAGTTTCCAATACCACATTCACACACTTTCCTAACGTTCCTGTCATCAACTCATTCCTTTTCGCAAAAACTTAATTCGCTGAAGCTATTCTTACTCGATTGTCCCTGAATCTACTTCTATTTTGTCCAAGTTTTATACATGTGCCAAATTATTCTTTTCCAGTCATATCCAAATTAGCCTGTCATCTTATCCAAAGTCTAATTAATTCCATTTTCACGCAATTTTTTGTACTCAATAGCTTTCTCCCTCCGATCCCGTTGAGCGAAACAAGGTTTCCAGTCCCTTAGCTGAATCGATTGCTATAACTTATTCGCGTCCCAATATGATTAAGAGTATGAGTTTCTATACACTTTAGATATTAAATTAAGAGCTTCCCAAATCTCTATTTCCGTTAACTCTGATAAAGGTTAAAATAAAAAATAAGGGTGGCAACGGACAACCGTTGCTAGGTTCTCTCCTTAACATTGTCCAGTCAGATTCGCAGTCTCCTAACGTTTCTTCTCCTGCATTAGATATATTCAGCCTTTCGATGAAACCCTAAATTCACAAATACTTTCTGCAAAACTTGTATCACATACTACTATTCTGCTGTCTTTGACGTTTTCTCGAATTCAACACAAAAAACTAATGGATATTTATGTTCTATCTCCCGCTCCATCAAGGCTATAGTTACCAATGTTTCATTGCAAATTTCTCTGCTTTTCTTAAGTTGGAACTGCTCTTCTTCCAGGTACTCAAAAGCCCTTTAATATTGTTTTTACCAATGACTTAGCTTTTACCAAAATTGACTTTTTCTGCGAGCGAAGTAAAACCTATGTGTCCTCAAACTGATGGTTCTATAGCAACTCTCCGTCTTCCATTCTGAGGCTTTCGTTTTTATTTCTATCTTAAATGACATCACTTTGTAAATTCTTCACATATTTAAGGTATTTCCTCCTTCTTATCTTAAAAATCTTAGTGATTCTTCTCCTAATCGGTTTTTTTATTTGTGAATCTTTTCTATTTTCGTAGGTCAAGTGTTTATACTGTTATCCGGTTCATTTAGGTTTTCACTCAAGTTTTCACTCATTTCACTCAAGTTTCTCAAATGTAATTTATATTTTATTTTTATATCCATGCATTAGGGCTATTCTCACACCTTATTTTTACTCCTTATTTCATCTTCTTGGAATTTCTTCCTTGATTCACCTCTTATAGTAGGTTTTGTATTTCCTGTTCTATTTCCAAAACTGTTTTAACATTCTTGTACAAAGCGCCTTTCTTTCTCTAATTCCGCTCATCCTTCTGTAATATTTCAATGAGAGTAGACTTCCACTTGTTATTGAAAGTTGCATATTACCTTTTTTACATTAATAAATATTTCTTTTTTGGTATATTTGTTTTTCATCAGGGAAGATCCAAATGTAGATCATTCAGATAATTTATTATAGGTAAAATATGAGCCACAATTGTGACAAAAAAATAAAATAAACTAAATAAATGTTATTATTAAATATCTTCAACATTTGAAAAAAATAATTATTTATTCATCAATACGCAACTATATCTGAGATCAATGTGAAGCCATATTCATATTTTTCATTGTTTTACCGTCGTTTTTCGATTCCGCTTTAATCAAGGGTAAGGATTAAGCGCCTGAGAAACAAAAAAAGGTTTCGTAGCCACAAAAGGGTGGTGAAGTAGGTCAGAAGCACTCATTATTGGAAAGCGACACGATTTTTTCTGTTTTTTTCCATCATTTATTAATTAGGAAGATGGGAGAGACCTATCGACATGATATTTTCGCCCAGCTGAAAATTCGTCGAAACGCAACGATTTATATCATCCAAATGGAAGTGAATACTCCACTTCGTATTTCAACTGTTCGCCCCAGTTAACCTCTTCTTGCTGAGGTGTTTTATCAATGCATAAAAGTCTCAGAATATATTATTAAAAGTACCTACACTAATTTTTACGTAAATAAAATCCGAATGACTTGTGTAACGGGTTGAGTGAAATAGTAAGTATTTTATCAGGAAATATGCAGGGATAAATATTTGCCTCCTTACAAAATGACATAATCTGAGATAATATTATCTCCTTAGTTATTATTAATATTATAACCAAATTCATGGTTGTTTTTCTATTTTGTAATATAGTTAGAGTTATTGGAGATAATTATTCGAAGAAGGTTACCGATTTTTACTTACGCGTTCGTTTTTATGGTTATATTCGGACACATTTTTAATTGGTTTGTTATTTATAAAACAGTAATTAAAATGAGAGGTGTTATTTATCCGGTATTACTTACATTTTTAGTGTCATCACTCAAATCATAAATCAATTTAAATATGAATGGAAACGCAATCAAAATATGAATCAATGATAAATCGAAAATTAAAGAGAAGATATTTAATCTTTATTAGTAACCGCCGATTCTGTTCAGACATTTTCAGGTACCAATTTTATATAAGCGACCGTATATAAGCTGAAGGTATTTAAATTTTTAAGTTTTGGAGTGAACATTTCAACAATATGCGATAAGGTTCAAAATAATAAGGATATCGTTACTTTTTGGTATATATCACACCTAGTCCGTAAGTTGCATTGGCATCTTTAATATCTATTTGTGACCTTTTTTTTAAGTATCTACCTTTTGATCAACCCTAAGCTCGATTAAGGAAGTAAGATGGAGTAATCTTAATAAGCATGAACCACTGTCGGAGAGAAAAACGAGCAAAGATGACACCTTTGTCAATACAGCCGACTGAAATTTAAAAATATATCATTACATTTTTCGAAATTTTTTAAATAATTTGTTAAAAAACGAGCATTTTCTGTATTTTTATGCCCTATTAATTTGAGTTAGTATTAATCTCTTTAAATAAACATGACATTTCAACTCAATCCGATAAGATACAAATAATTTACGTGGATCAAAATAATTCAGTAACCTTTTATCGTTGAAATATATTCTTTGTCATTCAGGGACGTCTATGAATGCTATTACTTACTTATATAAGCAGTCCTGTTTTAATAATTATTTTTTCGACGCTGATGTTTAGAATTAATGTGATAGATTCCAATTCCTTAAGTTATCCAGGAACGCTGGAAGAGTTCCTGGATAACTGGACCTGTTTCAACTCCACCGCTAGTTTAATAATGAATCGAAATTCACTGCTGTTCAATTACTGAAAACTTTTTTTGCATAATGTAGTAATATACAGGGCATATTAAGCATTCAGAGATCCTGTGAATGAGATTACATTTTTTGAATGTACGTTAGGTAAAAAATACTCATACCAAAACTATGTAATAAAATATAGCATTTGCTACGTACTCATTTTCGATAAAATTGTATCTCAAGGTATAATTTCCACGCAGAGTAACTTAAAATTATCTCTAAATGAAAGAATACAATTTCCTCTCATACAATCCGCTCCACAGTGAAAAAAATAAATGTTCCTATAAATAAAACGTATTTTTCATGCATTGTGCACTGAGTAATTTCAATACAATTTCAATATAGATTATTTCAGAGCAATCATGAAAGATTGTGTTCGTCACATTTTTAATTGGTTACGCACATTTTTCAGTGAGTTGCCTTTTTTAAAATCTTAGATTAGCGTTAATTGTAAGGAAAAATAAGACGGGAGTAGTCGCTTAAACGTACAAACAATTCAAAAATCGTGCTTAAAGATGCAAAATATTTTATTAGACTTTAGAAAAAAGCTCTCTGGTTTATGTAGCACTTTATTTGCATATTATCAAGCATAAAGAGACAGTTTCCTGATTTCATTTTCACTGAATTGTCGTGACATAAAGCTTAACTACACAGATATTCCTGGCGACGATTTCGTTCTTCATTTCGTAAAGAAACGATAAATTCGTTCGTAAAAGCGAAGTCACGGGCGGAATATCCCAGTGGAATGGAGAAACGTGGAGGCAAATATCTCTCTCTTTTTTTAAATCGAGGATGGGAGCTATCGATTAGATGAGTATCGCCGCTGGATTTCAAAATGGCACGGAAGAGGCCTAAGGAGAAGTGGCTGGATTAGGTGAGAGAGATGGTTAGATAATCGCCTCTGTCCTTACGTAATTGAGGCACTGGGGTCTCAATCGTCCCTTAGAAACCTTCATTGGATTATACGCAGATAGATGCACATGGAAGAACAATTGTAGTAATGCACCCACACATACCCTGATAGGGAAGGATAAATTGGCGCGGGAAAGGAAGAAAAGAGGGCTAAGAATAAATTTCAGAAGGGAACAGTAATTAATTACTAATTATTATTAAAAGATAACAATAAGAATATGCCATAATACTAATTTCAAAATTTCAAAATTAAGTAGTAGTAGTATTTTTGTTTATAGTGTTTCGACGGCTATGGTCATTTCGCACCTCTTCAATACATAGGAAAACCAATCTTGACAAACACAACATCCATGCCCTGGACGGGATTCCAACCAGCGACCTTCGGGTTAGCCGGCGAGCACGCTACCCACCAGGCTAACCCGGTCGGCTTCAAAATTAACCGGAAGTGTTAATGTAATTGAAGTCTACCCATAGAATGCATGCAAAGCATGAATCAAGAGAGAGTCATCATACATTTATAAAGATTGACCGTAATATAACTTTTACGCGATTTTTTCATGTTTCCCATTTATTGTCCCTTTTTACAAAAAATAAATGTCTGGCAACCGAATTTTTGTTGACTTCAGAAAAACTTTTCCGAAAAAAATTCCTGGAGATCTCACTAATGCCAACTTACGAATACTTTTCGTTCATTCTTGTTGTTCTCCTGATACTTTTATATCTCTCATCCTTCAACTCTGTGTGGTGTATAATCCAAACTCCGTTTCTACGTTTTTAACTTAACTCCATACAATTTTCGAGAAGTCCAAGGAACAGAAGCAGATACATGCATACATATCCAAATCACATATACACATACATACCTGTATGTCATTCATAGATTACCAATTATTTATTGCAGATATTTCCCTCACATGAAAGCTATAATAATATTACATGTTATATACTGTATTAATAGCATACATATATTTTAGTTTGGAATGAAGGGAGCGATAGTTTCAATGATAGTGATAGCGATAGTTACAATGAAATAATTGGCCAGCACTCAACACCACGACGATAGCCCAGACGTTACACACCTGCCCGCTTACCGCCCCCCCTTGATAACGGTATTTAAACCATGTTCACTTTGTATTTGCACCCAATGATGCCACGCTGTGGTGAAACCCGGGTCGTGAGTTTAATAAAAATTGTGAAATTACAGTGTATTTTTAATTTTTTAAATTCAGGTTTGGAATGAAATTATATTCCCCTTTTACTTGGCTCATATAAAATACGAATCGTATAAAAATATATTAAACATATTTATATTACCATCATTAATTACATGAAAAATTGTGGAAGTAAAAGTACAAATATTTGAGTTACTCTAATTCAATTCTTAGTTACTCAGGTAACTTCAAATCAGCTATGAATTGGACTCAGCACGCTTCCATCGATCACTGGATCACCATATAGTCATATAAAGGTCATACTGTGATAAACTATGCTTTCTTTCACCCAATGGTCGGGGGTTCGAGTCCGACCCAGGATATTGGTGCTGTGTTTGTCGAAATGGGTTTTTCTTCGACATAAGGAGATGCCGAATGACAGTCCCGTCAATACACCCTATTTTTAATAAACATTACTAGTATAAAGCTAATGGTACCAGGCGTAACCCTGTGGAATTGCTTCAACGTAACAAATAGGAGCAAAACACTTTGTGGTTCAACATACATTTTTTATTGCAACACGACCCGTACTTCGTAGCAAGTCGTGGTCGTGTTGCAATAAAAAATTTTTAATGGCGTCACAAAGTGCATTGTTTCTATTTGTTACGAGTACTAGTATGTTTCCATTCACCGTGTACGGCCGCCTTTTTTTAACACACTGGAGGAGTTAAGATGTTAATTTTTCCAAAAGTTTTTAAATGATAGGTTTCGAAATACCCGGAAGAGAATCTATGTTTATAGGTGTGAATAAGGGAGCGTCCAGGGCAATGCGTTCGTGCTTGCGATATTGCGAAATCGTGGAGCGATTTGCATCACTGCTTCCTTCAGCTGCCCTCTTTAACCCTCAGACTACCTATCACCTACTACCTACTACCTCAGACTATTTGGATCGAATCGAGAAGAGAGGTTATGATAGAGACTTAGGAGGCGTGGATGCGGCGATGAATGGGAAAAGTAAAATGAACAGAGAATCAAGCGGTTAAGTGCTAGGTTTGGTAGGGTAGAAGGCATTTGAGGAAGTCCCAAGAAGGTAGGAAAACTAGATATTCAGAGATATTTGATTGCTGAGGCTTAAATAGGAGGTAGGAATATCGAAAAAGCGAGGCAGAGGTACGAAAATAAAACGGAATTCAGGTAGAATAATGGAGACTAGAACGTCATGAAGTCATTTCGTCATGAAGAGAGATTTGTCTCAGGTTGTAGTATATCGGGTGAAGGATAACGGAAACCTTTTCACTACCAAGGGGGGTAACTTAGTCACCCCATTTATTTAATTTAATAATAAGTATACCATACTCATTAGACCCTTAATTTAATATTTATATTATTCTTCTTACAACTATTTTTGATGTTGAACATTTATTTTCGGTGCGAAAAATATTGTTTAAATATTATGTAAAATTTTAACAAATTTAAGTAACAATTGTTTTTCCGTGATAATGTTCCAAAACTCAACGAAAAACAATTGCCATGAAGAACGAAAAACGTCCGCAAAAAAAATTAGAGGTTATGCGATAAAGATGTAGCTTGGGGTTATTTGGTTACCCCGCTTGGTAGCCCCACTATCCCCCTTGGTTAACCACTGCAGTTCGGTCAAGTGAGAGGGAACAATCTTTGGGGGTTTGTTGCTGAGGGACCCGGACCCGGTGAGGACGCTGAGACGGAATGAGGTACCTTGTTCGAGAGTAGACACGACGAAGAGTGGATGTGGGGATAAGAACTTGGAGCGGAGAAGTGGCGAGCGACGGCGAGAGTGGTCATCATGAATGCCGATAAAGATGCGAAGAAGCACGCCGAGGGCAGGGTACGTATCTGAAACAAACGTCCTGCTTTGTCGTCGCTTCCGAACAAATAAAAAGGACGAATTCTCTTCGCAGTGGATTTTTCCGAAACCGAATAGAAGGGGAGGGTTGTTTCCGATCGGGGTATCGGCGTCTTTTTAGTGTGACCTTCGTCAACGTAGTCGACACTGTGTTGCAAACGATGACGATGCTAAAGGTTTAAGGTGGCCTCTTAATGGTTTGTTAACACAAATTATCGATTAATCCACTTATCATTGATTCAATAAACCTGAAAATTTTAAATAATTTAAGTAACAATCTGCAAAAGCAATCATGTAACTGTTGCAGATATGCTAATATACCAGAAGAAGTTTGTATAAAATATAATCGAACAATAGAAACAGACATTATAATTTTGTTTTGGTAGGAGACTGTGAAACGTGATGAAGTATGGTATCAGTATCAGAAATTTCCAATGCGGTTTGCAATTTCACACCGCACACTTTTTCAATTCTATTAGTATTTTATTTGAAAATTTTGGGATTCCCCTTCCTGAAATATCTTAAAAGTAGTTGCCACCAATGTTTAAGTTAGAAGGCCATTCTTGTAATAGTTGGAATACATGGTAGAATAATTCTCATAACATTTTATGTTTGTATTGAACCACGGTTGGAGTCAAGCTTTTTGCCTTGAGATATTTATATAATAGCTGAGTATAACTGCAAGATACTCAGTGATTTTCATTTTAAAAAAAAGACAGCATTTATAATTTCAAAAAGTACTTGTAACAAAAAAACAATGTAACAAGTCAAATACCGCATGAACACGAATATGTAACAATTTAAGGGAAATGTTTGTCAATAGCGTCGCCGTCTGAGACTGGCCGGTATTTTATCTGACCACTCTTACACTCTCCTTACTCCACTCTAAATATTTAATGGTAACGTATTAGACTAATTTACTGTCGCCACCTCTTAAGGAAATGTGTTTCAAATTGGTACCGCGGATAGTCTTCCGTTGGAAATGAATCTTGAAATTCACATTTCCCAAGCTTTCGTGTGGCAAGCTTCTGTGTGAGCAAACAGTCAAGAGGGTGATTTGGAAGGGAATAAAGGAGGAGACGAGCTATTTCCAGGGGGAAAAAATAAGCTAAATTGGCGATGCGAGATAAGAGAGAGTAAATGGGAAAAGGACAGGGTAAGTTTGGGCGAAAAAAAGAGGACCGGAAGAAAAGGTTCGAGGCGTGAAAAGCCCCAACGCGTAACCCAGAGGGAGAGAGGTTTTTTTCGCTTTACGAAATACGACCGCGAGGAAATTTGCAGCCTGAGGGCACCCGTAAGAAAAGGCTTCAGGAGGTTTTTGACGATCCCCGGGCAACACGGGTATATCGATTACCCTTCGCTCCCTTCATGTGCAATAACTCATTCGCCGTCAATAGTTTCATTGTATTGCCTGGAATTATTAATTATTTCTTTAATTAACATCGAGTCATCTTGAGATTTGTTTTAAGATTGCCTGTGGAATTTTGAAATTTGTCAGATTTTTAATTGATTTATATTTGTTATGTTATGTTTCATTGAGCCAAGTACCTAATTTGAAGTTAGGAAAATTTTTATTGCCCTGAAATAAGACGTGAAACCTTTGGCGTCGATATATAGCCCCTATAGTGAGAATTTCGTAACTCTGTAGAGAATCCCTGAATTCCTTTCTCCCATTAATTCTTTTTTCCCCATTAATTCCATTTTCCTATGACTATCTTCTTTATGACGTTAAAATTTCCCACTTCGACATGAAATTCAATTCCTTGATTTCTTTTTTTTTCATTTGATTTTCCTTGGTCCTATTTCAATGCGAGAAAAGATTCATTGTGCATTTAATGATATAGTATATATGCTATCGGGTTTTGCTCGAATATTATTTCTTTTTTTTATCCATTCATATCATTTATTTCATTACAATGACTTATTGATAACCATAACTGTTATGCCACGAAAATGAACATATTTTGTACTGCACATGCCTGGTCCCTAACGGGGATATGAGCTAGATTTCAAGCTTTCTAATGTTGGCTGTGTCAATAGATGGATATATTGAAGTGGATAGAGTGAAAAATAAACAAAATGTAGGAAGGTTCAGGGTGGGGGGATGGTGATGATTGGAGAGGCAGTTGATTGAAGTTCGAAGAAGTCAGGGAAATAAGTTTTGAAGGAGATTTGTGGTCTTTAGGATATTGGATAAGGAAGTTAGAGTTCGAAAAATACTAGCTGTGTCCCATAGAATGATGTCAGATTGGAAGTGTGTGACGATAAAGAGGAATTTATCTAACGGCGTAGTGATTTTCTCTTCTTTTCTTTATTTTAATTAAACTTTCTTAATAAGTAGATTACCACTTATCAGCATTAGTGTCTTTATACAGGCTAATCATTTAAAAGTTACATCTTTTTGCGTTATCAAAATTACAGGTCATAATGCATAATAGTTCTTTCCTATCGTTAATTTAAGAATCGGGAATATACCGGACTCTAATAACCCGTTATTATTATTTAGTATTTTTGAGCTTTCACGTTTTCCTACAGGTACATTTTCCTGAAAACATTCCAAGGCCAACTTTAGCAGTTTAAAATTAAATGTGTACCAAAAGTATGTTTCACTTGGGATATTGGCACTCGAAGACGTACTATTATACACATTAGTAAATAAAAATCATTTTTTTGATAAGTATAAGACAATAAAACACAAGAAACAGAATGAAAACTAGAAAAGGCGAATATTATGGTGTACCAAAATTCTATAATAACTATGGTGGTAATAGGCTGATGGGTATTATTCCTAATATCTTTAATAACTTGCCAACTTAGTTATTGAACTTAAGTAATAAGGGGGAGGTAAAGAAAAAATTTTTAAAATGGCTACTGGGAAAATACTATTCACAATGAAAGCTGTAAATGTAAACGGAATTATTTCAATAATTTTTCAACAATGAATGTTTGGTTAACTAACACAATCACTCCTGTCTGATTAGTTAAAAGAAGGTATTTTATTAAAAGTTTACACTAAATTGACCTGCGAGAACCCCCCGATGAGCCAATTATCTGACTCAGGACTCAACATCTTTTTGTTCCTTATTATGGCACAGAGACTGATGAGAATAACTTTTTCTTGAGAGTGATTTAGTTAAATGAGTATTGTACATCAGAAAAGCTGATATTTTTTTACTAATTTCACTGGGTGTAACTGTAACAAACTGTGTAGCATATGTAGTGTGTGTGTATATATATATATATATACTTTTCTTTCCATGTAAATCTATGAAAATGTATTTCTTTTTGTTTCGATTTTGATAATATTTTGTAAAGACATTAACATGAAAGGACATGTAACTGCTCATTAAATGAATTATTATTATGCTAAAAAATCGCTTTTGAAATGAGAAATAACCACAAATTGAGAATGAATACGGTCGTAAAAAAACCTTCCATGCAGAGATAATGATGGCACAGCGCAGGAATTAAATGAAAAGAGACACCGCGTCTAGCCAATACGTGGTACGACACAGGACGTGGGGGGGTAAGGGGTGAAAATTGGAAGGGAAGAGTGATGAAAGGTGGAAAGAAAGAAGAAGAGCTGGAGTGCGTGGTAAAACGATTTTTCTTTTCTTTTTCTGGAAGAGCGAGGACAGGAAGGGAGGGGAATGATGGGGAGGATGGAAGGCGGACGAGACGAGAGAGAGGAAACGTGGAAGGTGGGAAGAATTGAGGGTTACGTGAAAGCAACGCCATTAACAACGGGTTTGTGTGTTCGCGCGTGTGTGTGTGTGCGCGCGCGCTAGCGGTCAATGGTCCCCTTGGGGGATCCCCCGGGACGTTCCCGTTGCCGCCACTCCCCTCCACCCCTCCCCGTTCCCCTGTCCGCCATTCCCCGTTTTCGAGACCCGTCGCCTTTCTTCATTCCAAAGCCCTGTTCAACGTCGGTCGTATGGCATCCTGAATTGACATCGACTTGTGAAACGTTTAAACCGCGCAGGGATTGGAATTCATCCCCATCCAACTGTGGGGCCGCGGTTAGTATGAATCGTTTTCACGAAGTTGTGAAAGAAGAAAAGGATTTTTGAGAATTATAACGGCCAGGAAAAGAGCTCTGTTCATCCGTGTATTTTCACAGGCACAGACCGATTGAGGTCTCGCGGCCCACAACCGAGGTCACGGATGAATTTTACTGCCTCAGACATGTTACCGAATGTGCATGTAGCAGCTATGGGGACTGAAATTTCTTCTGGGGGGCCAACGGGTCGATTCTCTCTAATTCGAAATGATTATGGATGTTTGGATTACCATGTAATTGTTATTAACAATGCCTTTGGTTCCAAATTTATCGGATTTCTCTCACCACAAATGGTTCCTTTTTACACCTAAATTGAATCTCCTTTCGATTTCCATATCTCACGGACTCGAGCAAAAAAAAAGAGAAAAAGAATGGAATATTTTTGGTCTTGGACTTCATCGTCCACTAAGGACATACAAAGAACACATAAATAGAAAGAGCTCATATATTGCATAATGACATGTTGAGAAAGAGGATTTATTTTTAATGGAAGGGTAATAGAAAACATTTTATGTAACTTCTAGGCACAAGATTAACGGTATCAGGCTGGAGGAATCCATGATGAATAAAGATATGCACTTTTCCACAAAATATTTATTGCGTACAACGCGTCTCGGCTTGCTAAGCCATCATCAGGTACAAGACAAATGTTTACAGACAAGGCAGAAATATATATATACCAAAAATACCCTCTTTCCCCACCCCCCTTTTCCCTTTTGTTGTGTATATATTTCTGCCTTGTCTGTAAACTTTGTCTTGTACCTGATGATGGCATAGCAAGCCTAGACGCGTTGTACGCAATAAATATTTTGTGGAAAAGTGCATATCTTTATTCTTCACGTGGACTGATCAGATGACAAGGGTCTGCATGGCTGGAATAAAACAAGATTTCCTGAAGAAATGGCATTAGAATTTCTTCATGTAAAAATTTTTGTTTGCACATTCTTAACTTGAATTTTTTATAACCCGTACTTTACATAACCGACACTTGGATTTAACAGCCAATTTAACTAATGAATAGTGTTTTTTTTAATCATGAAATCACATTTTATTTATTTTATATATATATATATGTTTATCGATACATAAGTAAGTAATTATAACGATTTTTTATAGTATTTTACACAATGTTTCTCCAGTCGGTAAAATAATGTACGTGTTATGCGATTGCAAATCGTAATGTAAATATTACAAAATTAATTCACAATTACTTCTTTAACAAGATAATGTCATAAGAATTTAATACTCTTCCAATGTTATAAAAATCAAAAACATACATTTTTTCATCCCTTGCACCTAGGCACATTTCAGATCGGAAACTTATAATTAGTGTTCCAGCTAATAATAGTTATTATAATAATAAATAGTTTCTTATAAAACATGTGATCGCCATGTAAACTCTTTGTTGAAGTAGTGACTAATGGTATCATAATAACCATGTGAACAATAATTTGTCCCTGAATGCATTGTT
>WURS02426798.1:0-16234 GCA_011762765.2 Rhinocypha anisoptera | reverse complement strand
TGTGGGGGTGCAAGGAAAATCATGGTTTGCTCTCATTAGGGGGAGGGGGGTTTCCAATAAATATCGAGAGCATATTTAAAAAATTAAAAAAACGTTTATGGCAGCAGAGACTCAATGGATACTCAGACTCATCACAGCCATTTAGCTCCAACATATCATTTTTGTCTCCTTCTTCTCCACATACTGGTACCTCTTTCGAGGCTACTTTTCCCTTCCAAACCATCCTTTTTTCGATTCGAAAACAGTTGCAGTCCGACTATGCCGTTCATGCGCGTAGTGTTGGGTCGCGAGCGCGGTTTGACAGCGTACCTGGCTCTTGTGTGCGGTGCAAGTTGTGCCTCAACCAACGTGACAGCAGGGGGGTAGGGATTGGCAGCACACCACTGCTAGCGACGTCGCTTGCAAGCCAGCCAGGGGTCATGTGTGTGTGTGTGTGTGTGTGAAGAATGCTGCCTTCGAGGCAGGGATTCGAGCGCGGCGAGGAATTAGGGAGCAGGCCACGCATGTGGCCATTCGGCTGCGCGCTGCATTGATCGCGCGTCTCCCTCACCGAGAGGCCAGATCGCGCCGACCGCTCGCTTGCACTTTCTTACGATAGTTTTTAGGTCTAATTTTTCTCCTATTATGATCGGGTTCATTGTGCGACACTCGGAGCGCACTGTGACGATTCCACTGCTACTGCCACTTGGTTCGTTTCACCATCTCTACTCAGTTTCATTCTAATTCCACGACTGCTCGTGTTGAGTAGTGACCACCTGTGTGAGCCTGTTGTCGAGGCCCAGATGTGATATATACTTGAGCTCCCAATTTCCCGATGTGTTCCCACCTGTTGAGATCAGTTGCTTGCCAGCCTCACAGTGAGACCGTGCACGCCACTGGGTATATTGCCCTCAACCAAAATGGGCACCCACCGGCCAAGAACCGCTCTGATGAGACTATGGTGTTTTCTTGTGATTAGTTTCTTGTTTCCGTCGCTGGTGTGCTCCTTCAGTGATATCTTTCATTTCGAAGTAGAGGAGAATTCAGCGGCACAGACCTATGTTGGTCGTATCACAACCAAGCCTGGCTTCACCTATCGCTTCAACGATGACCCGCTCGAGTTTAGCCTCGATCCCGAGACGGGTGTGATAGTGACAACCGATGTGCCCACTGATCGTGAGTCAAGAGAGGTCTACAATTTTGTCATCTTGTCATCCTCGCCCACCTACCCACTCGAGGTGATCATTCGTGTTCTAGACGTGAACGACAACGTGCCATTCTGGCCAACCTACATCAACACCAACATTTCCTATAGTGAGTCGGCGCCGATTGGCACCAAAGTGATACTCGACAATGCCATCGATCTGGATGCAGGTGATATTCAGTACCAAATCGACTATGTCGACGATTCACTCTCCAACAGTGTTCACGCCAATGCCAATAGTGCGCTACCATTCAAGCTTCACTACAATTCGTCCACTTCGTTTCTTTACCTCGAGGTTGCTTACATGCTTGACCGTGAGACTCAGAGCAACTATCTCATCAACATCAGCGCAATCGACGAGGACAACCAATCAAGCTCCATCATCTTCAATGTGCGCATTCTGGATTCGAACGACAATCCACCCATCTTTGATCACAGTGACTACAGTGTCAGTCTCAACGAGAGCATGGGCAAGGATGTGTCGGTGCTACAAGTGAGAGCCACCGACGCCGACGAGGAGGAGAATGACAACAGTCGCATCAGCTACTATCTCAACTCGGACGACTTCAAGATCGACCCGAGCACGGGAGTGATCTCGACGGGGCACGATGGCCCGATCCAGTGCGGCACTGCCAGTGACAAGCCCGACGAGGACTATTGGCGCGTGTGCGTCTTCACCGTCTTCGCCCACGACTATGGCGTGCCCCGCCAGGACGGACGCACCTATGTCACTGCCAAGATTTACGACTCGAACAACCACGCGCCAAGCATCAAGTTTCGCTACTTCTCGAAATCCGAGTTTGCCAGCGTGGATGAGAACGCCTCCAACGGCAGTGTAGTGGCAGCAGTGTCGGTGGTCGACCTCGACCAAGGCCCCAACGGGCAGACCTGGCTAGAGATTGTCAGTGGCAACGAGCTGGCGCACTTCCGACTCGATTCCATTGGCAACTCACACATTCTCAAGGTGAACGCTGTGCTCGATCGGGAGAAAGTGCCACAGTACAATCTCACCATCATGGCTCATGACCGCGGAACTCCCTCGCGTAGCACTGTAGCTAGTCTGCTTATCATGGTGCAAGATCACAATGACCACGGTCCCAAGTTTGCCAAGGAGGTCTTTGAGACAACCATCATGGAGAGTCCAAGCAAACTGGGAATGTTTGTCTATGCCATTCAAGCCACTGATCTCGATGATGGTATCAATTCACAGATCTTCTACTCCATTTCTGGAGCCAATTCGCACTACTTCAAAATTGATGCCAACTCGGGCATGATCACAACCGACAAATTAATCAATCGAGAGGAGATTGACTACTTTGAGTTACGTGTCACAGCTCGAGATGGTGGGTCTAATCCTAAATGGGCACATGCCATTCTCAAGATAAAAGTGCTAGACATCAATGATGAAGTGCCTAGCATTGAGTTACTTCCCGAATATTTCTACAACAATCAAACTTCCGAATATGAGGTTCAAGTGCACGAAGGCTTGTTTCTCGATCTCAATCTGATTGTGAAGGACAATGACCTTGGCAACAATGGCAGTGTAGACATTGAGATTCTCTTCGATTATGATGGCTTGTTCAAGATTGATCACGAGTCGCTAAAGCTTGTCTCCACACAGAAGCTTGATTTTGAGAACTGCTCCTCATACCGAATCGTGCTGATGGGCAAAGACCGTGCCCCCGAGGAGTACCAGCTTAGCTCACTCACCACCATCCAGCTCGAGGTGCTCGACACCGATGACGTGTTTCCAGTGTTGCACCCAACTAAGTACTACTCATTCGTGCCCATCTATGCTTTTGCCAACTTCAACTACTCAGTGGTGATCAACAAGTTGCAAGTGCGCGATAGCGATATTCTTACTCCGGTCAAGTTTGAGATTCACAGTCGAAACGAGATAGTCAAACAGCTTTTCTACATCAGCAACAATGGCGAGATCAAGTTTAAAAGTAACGTCAACTTTGGCGTGTTGAAGAATGTACCACACCAGCTCACGTTTGACATTGACTGTCTGGGTTGTCAACCTGGTCATAACTCATCACAGATGAACATCTTTCTCATTCACTCGGACTACCGGAGTCTGGAGACAGCGCGGCGTAAGTATCGCTTCGTGGTAGAGGAGAATGCGCCTGCCGGCACCATCGTGGGTCAACTAGACGTCGATGCTGATCAGTACAAGCTGTACATCACGCAAGGTCTGAGCGAGGATGAGTTCAGCCTGCTTGGAAGCACGCTTAAGACCAATCAGCCACTAGACCGTGAGACACGTCATCTCTACCGTCTGCAGGTGGTCGCCATCAAGACGGATTACTTCTACCAGCTAGACATCGAGGTGGAATTGCTGGACACCAACGACTGCGATCCGCACTTCACGATGCCCTTCGACCTGATCTCGATGGAGGAGAGCGCGGCGCCAATGTTCACCGTGCGTCGCTTGGACGCTCTCGACGCCGACCTCACCCTCGGCAATCAGAGTGCTATCCAATATCGCATCGTGCACAACCCGTTCGATCTCTTCAAAATTGACCGTAATGAATTGAAGTTAGCGAGAAGCATCGGTGATACGATACGCAAGTCGAAGCGGGTAGCGAGCAGTGTCAAGATGCTGCGCGTGATCGTCCAAGCCATCGATAGTGGCCGAGCTCGCCGCTCCCCCACCGCCGACCCACCGGCCTTTTCTAATCTCGCCGAGTCACCGAAATGCCACCTCAGTAACGAATTGACGCTATTCATTAATTTAAATCCCACTTCGCTGCAGAAGCCACACTTTATTAAAAATTTTTATGAGATTTTTATCTCGGAAGCAACACCGATAAACGAGCTCGTTTTCAAGTTTGAAGTCCGCAACTTAAATGACGACTCGTTTACGTATTCGATTGTGCCCGCACCTGCAGTGGAAAGCTTTGGAATTCTGCCTAGTGGCAATCTCTACCTCCGAGACAAGCTGGACCGCGAAAAGCACTCGATTCACCTACTGACCATAGAGCTACAGCAGACGCTACTCGGACCGGCTAATGTCACCGTCACACCGCTCGACACTTGCCAGATTTTGGTGCACGTCACCGATGTCAACGATAACCGACCTAGCTTCGGAACCAAGTCCTACCAGTTTTCCGTACCCGAGAATGTTTCCAGCAGCTTTTTCATCGGTCAGGTGACAGCCACAGATAGTGACTTTGGATCTAATTCGCAGATCGTCTACAACATTGTCAACTCGTACTACAGCTCACTGGTTGAGATTGACCAACAGACCGGTTACATGTGGACCACTTCGGAGTATGACCGTGAGATGTTGTCTTACTTTGAGGTAATGGTGCAAGCCATTGATCAACCCATCGACGAGGATAAGTTCACCAGTCAAGTCACGGTGCGCATCGACATTCTCGACATCAATGACAACGAGCCTATTTTTGAAGTGCCTTCCAACGTGACAATGGGTGAACGCAATCGAGCTCAAGTCAGTGGAGAGTTGGTGGTAAGCGAGATCACACCTGTGGGCTCAATACTCACTCGATTCAAGGCTACCGATGCCGACTTTGAGTCAATCATCATCTATCGACTTGAAGACCAAGACTTTAGTGATATAGCCCTCCTCGAACCTAGAAGTGGCGTATTGAGTTTGGCTCGCGAATTAGATCGTGAAACCAAAGATCATTATGAGTTGGTTATCGAAGCGAGCGATGGAAAACACATCAGTCGATTTCATTTGAGCATCATAGTTGACGATGTCAACGATTGTCAACCAATCTGGCTTAATCTTACCCAAACCGAGTTTTTCATCCCAGAAAACATTTCAATCGGTAGCGAGATTCTAACCTTTAACGCCATCGACTACGATTTGGGGTCTAACGCGCAATTTCATTTCGCCATCGAGAATTATTCTGGAACTCAAAAAGTGTTTGATATTCTAAATCAAAAACTGGTTGTAATCAATCACCTCGACTACGAGAAAACCAAAGTTCACTCACTTAACATCAGCTTAATTGAAAGCAGTTCACGTCACATTGCCAGCACCAAAAATATCAAGATCCATTTGATTGATGTCAACGACTGTAGCCCGATGTTCATTCAGCGCAGTGAGACTGAGGTGGTCCGCATCTTGGAGAACATTGATATTGGCACCAAACTGATGACTCTACAAGCAGTGGATTGTGATCAAGACGATATTCTCACCTACGAGATAGTGAGTTGCAATACACACTATCACACCCATAAGAATCTCTACCAGAAAGACCACGAGTTGCAGCACAAACACGACTCCAACAATTGTCCTTTGAAGCTGAACACGAGGACAGGCGAAATAATTAACATCAACAATCTGGATCGAGAAGTAATCGAATCGATTAATCTGAAACTTAGTGTCAAAGATAGTGTGGGCCATGCAGACAAGATGAAAGTTATTTTTATCATTGACGACATAAATGATGAAAGCCCCATGTTTGTGTCACCTAAGAAGATAGTGATCTCGAGGGAACTTACCAAAGCAAATAGTGTGATCGGAAGTGTGAAGGCCATTGACCTCGATCTCGGAGTGAACAGTGCCATCACCTACAAGCTCAACAGCTTTCTCTATGACGACTACCTTGAGTTAGATCGTTTCACGGGGACATTCAAGACCAAGCGCTCCCTAGAGCCACTGTTGCACCGAGAAATCTTCATCAACGTGAGCGCCATTGACGGCGGTGGCTTGGTCACTACCGATACCATGCAGCTGATTGTCAGGCCAAACCTGCCCTATCTCGACACCGTAGTGATCCGAATTGACCTCTACGAAAACGAACCTATTGGAACCGTGATTGCCAATCTCACCTGTCAACCAGTGCATACATGCCGTTTCCACCTGGTCAATGCCACTGATCGAAACTTCGAAGTCAACTCGCACACTGGAATGATCACCACTGTTGACTTTATCGACCGAGAAATGCTCGATCAAAGACTTCTCGAAGTTCTTGCTATCAGTGAGCGTAATCTTCAACGAATTCAAGTATGTTTTCCTTTCCTAATAAGATTGAGTAAACTATTTATTGAAACTAACTTATTTATTGTTCAATTTTACAGGTGAACATTAACATATTGGATCAAAACGATAATCCGCCATACTTAACAAACACATCGATTGTGGTTCATCTTCCTGAATCCCAACCTGTTGGTTCTGAAATGTTCGACCTATCCAAATTGATTGCGGACGAAGACACCAACAATAAGTTTGACTTTCAAATCATGAATTGTTCTTCGTGCAACGGTATCTTTGCACTCAACAGAAAAACAGGCGTACTTACACTCCAGGTAAAGTCTAAAAACTAATGAGTCTTAATGATTAAGCAACAACTGTAATCATGTTTGCTCCGTAATTACTAGGCTCCCTTAGACTGTGAGAAAGTAAACAAATATCGACTGCTATTTGGCGTTTCCGATGGGATCTACCTGTTGACTTCGCTGATGGATATTGTCGTGGACGATGTGAGTCACTTTCGCTGTGGTTGAATGATAATTAAATGATGTTTAAACATGTTTGGTCTTGTTTGACAGGAGAACGACAACAAACCATACTTCAATCGGTCATCCTACACCTTTCGCATCAAGGAGAATACTGAAAGAGGAACAATCGTAAGTCAAAGTGGATGCTGACTTTACTGACATTACTGACCTGGTGGTGGTGATTGGTGGTTTGATATGGTTTTCAGGTGGGCCAGGTAACAGCACTGGACGATGACGTGAGCAGTACTCATCTGGTGTACCGCGTAATTGCAAGTGGAGAGCAAGACTTGACACAGAATGTTTTCTCGCTTGACTCACGTAACGGCCAATTCACACTATCCAAACGACTCGACTACGAAAGTGATCCTACCGAGTATCGTTTGCAAGTGCAAGCCAGTGACGGTCAGTTCAACTCGCCCGTTGTTCAAGTAGTTTTCCAACTGATCAACATGCCGGACAATCCGCCACTGTTCGACAGTGCTTTCTACAAGCTAGATATCGCCGAAAACCAGGTCTTTCCCGACATCTTCTGTCTCAATGCTACCGATGGCGATCTGAGTAGATTCAATTCAACTCATGACTCGGATCCTGATAATCAAATCAGCAATTTAGGCTACTTTATCGATTTTGGTGTTTTCAAATTCGTACAAAACAACATCCAAATCAATCGATTAAATGGATGCATCTCAGTAATCAAGCCGTTTGATCGAGAAGAGATGTCGAGCTTTGAGTTAACCGTGATTGCCTCGGATGGCTACTTTAATGCAACTGTCAATCTCAATGTTAGAATTATGGATGAAAATGACAACTACCCGGTTTTTAGCAAAAAAATACCTAAAATCTTGAAAATTTATGAGAACGTTCCCATCGACACAATTGTCTACACATTTAATGCGGAAGATGCCGACGAGGCACCAAACAGCTATATCAAGTATGAGTTGAGATCCTCGACAGGCAACGATTCCATTAAACTACCATTTGTGATCGGTGCCATCGATGGTCAATTCAAGGTAGCCAGTGGCATTGATCGCGAACAAGTGGATCACTATGACATCATAGTTCGTGCTGTCGACTATGGTCTCAAGCACAGCGACTTTTGGTGCCGTATCGAGATTGAGGACGTGATCGACAACTCACCCGTCTTCGAGCGCGACTATTACGAGATAAATGTATTCGAAAATGTTTCTCTCGGACAAAAAATATTTACACTACAAGTCTACGATGCTGACGCAACTGATGACATCAACTATAAAATCATCTCTGGCGATAGCCTTGGCCACTTCCGAGTGGAAGATGACAGTCTTGTGGTGGCCATGACTCTCGACTACGAGCAGATCACTGTATTTAAGCTCAAGATCAACGCCATCGATAAAGCGGGTAATATCGATACCACCAATATCAAAATAAATGTGCTCAATGTGTTGGATGAGCGACCAGTCTTCACGGAGGCGCCGTACTTTTTCAACTGGTTCGAAAATGAGATTGGTGTCATTGGCAAGTTTGAAGCGTATCCCGAGGACAAGGTGCCTGGCATTGGAGCTTCCTCGGTTAGCTACGGATACATCAACTATCTGTTGCTCAACAACTACGATGACTCTTTCCGACTCAACACATCGAGCGCGGCGTTGAGTGTGGCCAAGCCGATAGACCGAGAGTCACTAGTGTTAGCCATCGGAGGTAGCTCGATCGAGTTACGTGTGATTGCCATCGACACACGCTCGCGACTTTCCGCCGAATGCTCGGTCCACGTACAAATTGCCGACGCCAACGACAACCAACCACATTTCGGCAGCCAATTCTATCAATTCAATTTGGAGGAGAATCACTTCTACGACGTGAACGCCACAATTGGCTTCGTGCAAGCCCTCGATCTTGACTACTCGGATGTACTTCAGTACACGTTACACTCGCAATATGGTGACAAGTTTGCCATTGATCTAAACGGTCGCATTTTCTTCCACTCATCGATGATCTTTGATCGCGAAGAGCAATCGAATTACGAAATGGAGGTATATGCCAGTGACTATCAACATGTGGCGCGTACTAAGGTGAAAATCACTATCAACGATCAAAACGATTGCCAGCCTCGGGTAACAAAGATCAACAACATTGTGCTTAACAAGCACAACATTAATGTTAACAATGAGTTTAAGCTCAAGATACCGATGAACAAGCTCACCTCAATACTTGAAAGAAAGTTTCCCTTAGTTGGAATGCAAATTGAAGATTGTGACAGTGGTCCCAACGGACAAGTGATGGCCAGATTTAGCAATGACGAGCTTTACAGTATACTCAAGATTGATGAGAAGAACGCCATCATCAAGTCGGATAGCAAGCACATTAACATCCAACGTGAAAATCTTTTTCAACTGTTGAACATTGACTTCACCATTAGCGACCTTTCAGAGCTAAATCAACTCTCATCCAAGTATTCCATCAAACTGGATTTCACCAACGTAGATTCGTACCAAGAGAGACAGCTTGTCAAGGAAGACTTTGTTGAGCTCTTCATTTCGGAAAAGACCGAGGTGAATGAGACATTGTTCAAGTTTCACTCTACCAGTAGTATCAGTGAGATCAACATCTATGCTGGTGATGTTTACAGCTACTTCGCCATTGTAGACGATTCGCTTGTGCCAACAAAACAACTCGACTACGAAAGCATCCCATCGTTTGATCTCTACCTCCAAGCCATCAATCATCAAAAAGACTATGAGCAATATCAATACATTTTTGTTCGCATCAATGTGGAGAACGAGAATGACAACCCGCCGTCATTTATGGACGATATCTACACCGCATCGATTCTCGAAGAAGAGGATAATGTGTTTGTCACTCAGGTGTTTGCCAACGATCTCGACTCAGTGAGCACTAAAATTCGATACAAGCTGGTGAACGAGGAGAAGGTCCCGTTCCGTATCGAGGAGAGAACTGGTAACATTTGGACTGTAGGCAATATTGATCGTGAAGCAAACTCTTCCTTCACGTTGACTGTGTCGGCCGAGGACGAGGATGGTTTGGCTAGCACCTGCCAAGTACACGTTCACATCGGTCAGTGCCACTTGTGTTACCATTCAGCACACTAACTGTGTTTGGTTTTTTACAGAGGACAAGAACGACAACCCTCCACGCTTTACGCGTCTCTTCCGTACCAACATCACAGAGAGTACCCCAGTTGGCAGCTTGGTATTGCAAGTTACCAGCGTGGACCGTGATCTCGGTAATAACTCACAAGTCACCTACAGTCTGCAAACATCCACCAATGTGTTTCGCATCGAGTCCACCACCGGAAATCTTTACCTCACAGCGAAACTCGATCGCGAAGTTCAAGAGGAGTATTACCTTACGGTGAGCGCCAACGATGGTAGTTGGAAGCCGCAAACCACGGTCACAATCTATATTCTTGATGAGAACGATAACACTCCACAGTTTGAGATGTCACCTTACGAGTTCAACGTTCATTTATGCAATGAGTCATCACTACTCAACCACTCATTACCGATTGGTCGTGTCGAGGCACAAGACAAGGACAAAGATCTCAATGGTTTGGTCAGTTATCGACTCAAGCACAAATCCAAGTACTTTGCCATTGATGACCAAACTGGTGACATTTATATCAAACGATTGCCCAAATTCTATTCGAGTCTTGATATGTTATTTTTGAATCAACATTTCTTGACGGTGATTGCCTCCGACA
The DNA here is from genome assembly GCA_011762765.2 of Rhinocypha anisoptera. Classification (NCBI taxonomy): domain Eukaryota; kingdom Metazoa; phylum Arthropoda; class Insecta; order Odonata; family Chlorocyphidae; genus Rhinocypha; species Rhinocypha anisoptera. The sequence continues at coordinate 5,876 of WURS02426798.1, read as the reverse complement.
ATGGCTTGCTTCCTCAATTTAGCCAGGTCGAAGTGGTGATTCGGTTCCATCCTCCCACTATCGCTAGTCTCGAAGACTACGATCGCATCTCCATCACTATTCCGGCAGATCTCCAAAACGATACTTTGTTTTACACATCCAATAGTATGGTCAAAATGCAAGAGTACTCAAAGAATCTAGTAAAGGCGCACTATAATCAGCTCTTCTTTGTTGGCGAATCGTTGCTTGAGATTGGCCAAAATCTCTCTTTTGCAATCGATAGCAATTACAGGAAAATGTCGTTACAACTTAAGGTGATTGAGTCGAACAGACATACTCCTGTGTTTGAAAACACTACCAATTTGGCCACACTCAAGGAAAGTCTCTACGGTACTCACTTTATTCAACAGTTCAAAGCAAATGATTTGGATTCAAGTGAACCAAACAATGTGGTGGAGTACTCTTTTAATATAACCAAAATGCATTGGAATCCAAATGTCGAAAGTTATCTCGCTTGGAATTATAAGAACAAGTATCCGAATGTCTTCAAGAAGAACTTGAGTTTGACAGAGAAAATCGCTAACATACCCGAGTTGTCATTGATAATGAATCCCTTCACCACTAGTGTCTCTAATGGAAGTTTGTATCTTGTGCATTATCTCGACTACGAGGTGATCACATCTTACCAATTGTCCATTGTGGCTAAGGACGGAGCTTGGTACTCGTTAAACTCGACTCTACTCTTCACGGTGACAGTGGAGGACGTTGATGACTTCTTAGATACAAGTAATTATACTTGGGTTCACTTTCGTGTTTCTAAACTAATGCCATTCATTTTTATCTAGATTTGTTAGATACAAACAACTTATACCGTGACTCAAAACCTGATCCTATGTCGATTGGTGTACTTTTAGTCGTTTTCTTCTTCGTTATTCTCATTCTAGCAATTGCAACAAGTTTTGCATTATATCACAACCAGAAAAAGAACATGATACCACAGCGCAAGATGGTCAGTTCTCTAGGACCTTACCTCTCTTCCAATGGCCAGATGTCGAGTCATTCAATGAGTAGTGGTCGCTTCCCGGTGCAGTCTGTGCCATCAATGCCTCTCAACACCAACCGGCCCTCATCACAGCTACCCGGCTCAACCAATTCGTCATTGCTACACCAGGCGTCGCATTTGTCTGGAGTGTCGCAGTTTCCATGTCATCCCTCGCCATCGCAATCAATGCAGGTGTCAAGTGGACCAGTGCGCCTCAATTCGATGCGCAAGTCGCAGTACCAGCAACAGGGACTGAAAGGCAGCGAAGCAGGACAACACTTGAGCTCAGCTGTGATAATGGCAAAGGGGGAGCACATGGCGCCACCTGGGTCGCACCTGGGCACCAACCACTCGGTAGTGAGCACTATGGTGGACTCACGTGTCCAGCTCCCAACCGCTCCTGCTTCGTCGATCTACACGCAGACAAATTCGGAGAACTTCACAGACAACTACAGCAACATTCTCCACGCGGAACACTACGACCTGGAGAATGCGTCGAGCATAGCGCCCTCAGACATCGACATCGTGTATCACTACAAAGGCTACCGTAATCGAGACTTGCAGCATCACTTGAACCAGCGGCACGCTCCACTTTCCCGTCTGAGTCCCAGTGTGAGCGAGCTCTCTTCTGCACCGCGAATCGTCACTCTCCAGGACCTAAGTCCTCAAGGCCAGCCTATCATGAGTCGAATGCACAAACCAGTGGCGAGGTTGGGCCTCAATGCTGCCGATGACGACATGGCGGTCACCGAAAACTCCTACACTTGTTCCGAGTTTGACGATCTTAGTCGCAAAGGCAAAAACATGTTCAATCGAGTCTGGTGAGGTGAATATACTACCAAAAGCCATTATTCTAGTCATGCTTTGTATCTCGTTGTTTATTCACTTCTGCCAAGCGTGCATTCCACATGCCTCGTCAAATCATGACTTGTATATGTGTAACTGTAGATAGCACCCCCCACCAAGGAGCTTGTATGTAATATTTATTTGCTCTTTTTATTACCTGTACAGTTGTATTGTATGTCTACACACATATTGTGCCAATCCACAGATGTATAAAGTTTATTTATTTCACTTGTACTGTATTGATGGCTAACTTTGATCAGCGCAAATTTTTACACATGCTTAATATTTTTTGTATATAACTTTTTTTAGTAATAATAAAATATATTAAGTTATTACATACGTTAGCTAAAAAATCAGTAATGAACAAAAACCAACAGAATGGTTGCGTTCAACAGGACTTGTATACTAACTACTCTCACTGAAGTAAGCGTGACTTTTAAGAAAGATATTTGAAATATAGTGATTTCTAGTTTGAGTGCTGTGTTGAGTTACACATGTTGCCGCTGCTGGTCTAATAATATCTTAAATAGTTTTTTTAATTTTTTAGTAAACCAATTAGAACAGTCCAAAATCTACTGATTTTTATTGACTTGTGGTGACAAAGTCTTTTAGCAAACTCAAATTATATAAGAGTAAAATTATAAGTTTAGAAAAAATTGCTGCAAATGCAAAGTTACACTTGGCGCGTTAGGAAAAATCCCGAAAATATTTCCACTGGCACTCTGCCAAAAGGTTGCCGTGAGAGAAGAGAATAAAGTGGTGATTTGACGAGTGCAACTCACCATCATTCTTTACAACTACTCTCTGGGCTAGCTACGCAGCGATATCTCTCACAACGAGGGATGGTCTACTTTTCTCTTCGCTTTTGTCCTTTCACATCCACACATTAACTAGAGAAAGAGAGACTTACTTCTAGTCTAGACTCTAGACTCTAGAGTAGATAAGCCACTCCGCTTTCTGACACGACTCCACTCGATGGCACACTGTGTACCGTGGTGGCAGCACTGCAAATCACCACTGCAGTTCGTGAATCACTCTCACCCGAGCAAAACAGTAACCCTTCAACATAGTGAATGTCGTTAATATTTTTTTATTTGAAAAAAATAGAACTTGTTTAATTGATTGAACCAATATATGTCAAATTTTGTACACTATAGACTTATAAGTAATAATGATTAAATCTAGTATCAATGATAGTTTGCAAATGCAAGCTTTGTTTGAGTTTTAGAAGTTTTGTCATGCGAAAAATAAAACGATAAAAAGTAGAGACGTCACTGTATTTGTGCTGTAGTGAGCACGCAGTATTCAATACATACACGCATCTGCGCACTATTCAAGCTCACAACTCCGCCTTGACTTTATAATCTGGTAGAAAGAGGCGAGGTTTACCAAGCATTACTTAGTGTCGATAAGAAGCAACATTGACACCACCTTTTTCTACAAGATACCTTTCCTCAATCTAGGAAAGAGTGGCGCAAGCGCAGAGTGGATGAACGGGGGCGCGCTGTAGTAGTGTTGCACTACATCTAGTTAGTGCTTCTCCTATCCCCCTTGTTTCCTCTGTTCCCCTTGCCTCCCTCTTTTGCTTGGCGTCCCCTGACGCACGAGCTTATACCTCGACACGTCATAAAAAGAGCAAGTACCTTAAAGCCCTGGTCAGTGCTTGTAGTGTATCAATTCAATTGGGTGTTTTTTATTGAAACTAAAAAACAACAAAACAAAAGTAGAGTTTTGTAAATTGCTGTAACTAGATATAGTAATTGAATTGATGTAATTTTTGTATGCAACTAAAAAAGAAGAGTAAACAAAAAAACAAGTTGTGGGAGAAGAGCCGCCTTTTTGGAGAAGCAGTCGAAGCGTAGAGAGTGAGTGGTGTGCCTCTTGGTGGAAAGAGAGGCGAAGTAGTGGTGTGGCAGTGGCTAGTAAGCGATGAGCAGTGGTTGTCCCTGTCCTCTGTGCCTGTCTCCCAGCTGCCGTCTGTTGTCCGCTGGATTCTCCCGCATCCTAACCATCATACCGCATTCTCCATGTCCCTGTCCAATTGGCCTTCGGGACTCACAATATGAATACTACTAATTCCATGGCTGCTGCTTTTCAAAGTAAGTCTACTTCTAATAAGTTCGTATTTGTTGTGATTTCTACCTGATGAGATGCATTGATCATCCATATGCGTTTGAATGCGTATCAACGGTCAATCTATTTTTTCATTAATCTTTATTGAACTACTATTAATTATTTTGTATGTAATAATTGCAATAGGCTTGGCTGAGCTTTCTCACCGAGAATATCAAGCCGGCGACTACGAGAATGCTGAGAGACATTGTATGCAACTTTGGCGCCAAGACCCAACCAACACTGGTGTCCTTCTTCTACTCAGTTCTATCCACTTTCAGTGTCGTAACTTTGACAAGTATGGGAACTGAGTTATGCCAGGGTTTCAAATGAATGCTTATAGTATCTTTTCAAGGTCTGCAAGCTTTAGTAACATGGCCATCAAGCAGAACCCCCTTCTAGCAGAAGCATATTCTAACCTGGGCAATGTGTACAAGGAACGACATCAATTGAAGGAAGCGATGGAGAACTATCGTACTGCAGTGCGACTTAAGCCTGACTTCATCGATGGATACATCAATCTTGCCGCCGCACTTGTTGCAGCTGGTGAAATGGAACAAGCTGTCCAGGCTTATGTTTCCGCTTTGCAGTACAATCCGGTACTTAACTCGTCTTTTCATACATTTCTTCAACTGATTTTATTTACTTATTCTTGCAGGATCTGTATTGTGTTCGGAGTGATTTAGGGAATCTACTCAAAGCTTTGAATCGGTTGGATGAAGCAAAGGTACTTGTCGCGATTAATGCTAATTAACCTAGATATATATATTAATATACTAACTATAGTGCATGTTAATAACTAACATAATTATTATAAACTATTATTTTTATTATATATTTGTGTTATTCGATTCACTTGATTGTCTTATTTATTATTTTAATTGGGGTGTAATTTTTTCTATATATAATAATAACCTAGAAGCTAGTACCCAATGTGGTCAGTGTGCAAACGAACAAGCAAACAGCAAAGTTAGGGCGTAACTTGCGCGGCGATGGCGGCACACACAGCGCGGCATACACGCCTTGCGCCAGCGGCGGTTACTTGCAACACTTTGCAGCACAATTTATGTGTTAAAATAATAAGATATACAAATTGAATACGCTGCTCAAACGCTACAACAATGCGCTTTCCAGCACACTCCCACCGCTTCCCTTTCCCACGCATTCAACTCTGCTTAGCGCGTAACCTGATATGTGTTTTTATATACTTAGTAGTTATAGTTATTATATTTTATTATTAATCCGGTTGTGGGTTTTAATGTTTGTATTTTATGTTATATCTTGTAGTAGTTGATATAGTTTGACAATCAAGTGGATCACCCCTTTGCTTGTTTTCTCTCTATGCCATATTTGTTTTTTATATACCTCATATACAAGTTTATCTATTTTAAAAATCAGTGGTAAATTTTATAGGATTCACATTTTAAAATTTCAGGTTTTATTAATAAAGGAATTTTTCATCAATATTGTTGCGATTAGCACCACAATATTTATATCAATACCTTTTCTCAAAGGCTATTTTAGTTTTTTTATTGTAATTTATTTATAGTTTTGTGCTTACAGGTCAGATTTAAATTTATTCAACATATTTTTGCAAGTTTGATAGGTATTTTGTATTATTATTATTTTCCTTGAAATGATTAGTCATTTTGTCACTTTATGCGGTATTTAACTTGAAAAATATTAATTAGATATTTTTTTCTATTATTTGATCAGACAGTGGTAAAAAAAATTCATAAACTTAGAATTTGTATGAATTAGTGATATTATGAGGCATTGTTTATACTTACATTATCAAAATAAGTTATCTAAACTTTGCCTAAATTAGGGCTCTCACCAAAACCCAAACAAAAATCAAATTGGAAGAAAAACTGCACTTTAAGACCAATTATGAAGT
>WURS02426787.1:0-16235 GCA_011762765.2 Rhinocypha anisoptera | reverse complement strand
ACAGTAACAAGCCAAAGTGCGGAGGTTTTGCCAGCATGCGTGCTTTACAGTCAGTAAATCTATGCGTACAACCTACTAGTAGCGTAACGCTCACAGTACAAAACGTGGGTGGCAGAATAGCAAAAAATAACAGAACATAGAACATAGAAAACCACGACTATATTATTCATTAATATATAAAAGAAAATTAACCATTCAGATTAATTCGTGTTCTTTTAAAATGTTTTGAGAAGTATCAATCAGATGACGCCACACTCACTTAAGTTTGCAAGCCTGTTAACGAAGATCCGGATGAAAATTGTTCTAAAGCACAGTGAAAATTAATTAGATTCTCCAGTTTGCCGCTAGGTGGCAACCAGTCTTCAGTAAGTTTACAATTACAAATTTTCATCCGCACCCCCGTTAACAGCTCTGCATGTTTGCGAACGGATATCACGCGAGCAAGATATCTTGCGTTTCACTGCATTATGCGCAAGTGAGTGTAGCGCCATCTGTTGTATACCGTCCAAAACATTTTATATAAACACAAATTAATCTGAATGCTAATACTAATAATTTTGGATGCTGAACATTTGAATTATGAACCAACCTCTATTTCCTGTGGCAGAGGATCTTCGAAGTCATCCGAACTGCCAGGCGTTGAGTAGCGCGCACTTGGAAACGGATGCGTGCCGAAGAGCATCTCGTAGAGGATAACTCCCGTAGACCAGAGGTCAACTTTTGGACCATAGCACCGGGGAATTTTGAGTACTTCCGGTGCCATGTATGTCATGGTACCCGCTTGGGCGTTCTGCTGGTTCAACTGCTCTTTGTTCTTCTGTAAAAATAAATCATTTATAAATATATCTAATAAAATACTAATATGATATTATGAGTAAATTTTATAGAATCATAGAATATAAATTAGGAATTTGAAAAATTTAACATTCCGCCTGATTTTAGTTTTTATATACTTATCTGATTATCCTATCTTCATCGTCAAAAGCAGACCAAGAGAGAGAGAGAGAGAGAGAGAGAGAGAACCTGAAATAAACCTAAGTAAACCAGAATATCCCAAATCTGGTTTATTCCATTTCTATGGTTTAAATTTTATAATTTTCAATAGATAAAATTTTAGTAAAAGTCAAGAAAGAACAGATCTGTTATCATGTTAGCCCAAGTATTTTAATCTTTAGAGACACTTAGTAACTTTAACCCGTATTTTAAATTAAAATATTATCATTTAACTATCGGGAAAAGAGATCGCAGGAAAAGACAACCTTAACAGAAAGTTTTTAGAATAACATTACTTTGATAGTGCTTTTTAGCAAAAAAACTTTCCAGAAACTCTCCTATTAAATACACATGGTTGGCTTTTCCTGCGATCCCAAATAAGACAACATGTTAAATTAAAAAGCTTTGGAGTCAGAGTTGCGAATAAAACATAAATGAGCAATTCACAAAGAACGTGACTAATGTATTTTACTCATAGACTTGACTGCTGGCTTCGGTTTGCGTTTTGTCTAGCCACGTCTTTTGTACTAGACATATTTAAATTGTCACGTAGATTGTGAATTTCTCATTTATGTTTTATTCGCAACTCTGCTTGGAGTAGAAATGAGTTAATGGTTTTTTTACTTACAGAACAGTTTGCAGCCAGCCCAAAGTCAGCCACTTTGACCTGGCCTTGAGCATCGAGGAGGATGTTGTCGGGTTTAATGTCCCTGTGAATCACACCCTGGTCGTGAATGTAATGCAAGGCTTGCAGAAGCTGCTCGATGATGCTGCGGCACTGGTGCTCTGCAATCACCGCGTACTGCCTCTTGTTGCCATCGGGGTGCATCATTCGTGCCAGGTCGGTGGGACAAAACTCCAGGACAAACCAAAAGTCTTGTTGCGACACGGTTACGTGAGCTTGTAGGAGTTTTGTAATTTTGGGGTGGCTCATCAACTTGAGCACCTCAAGTTCGCGAATGGAACTCTAGAAAATAATTTAAATTTTTAAGATAATTTATAATTCAAAGAAATGTGCAAAAAAATTGAATCGAATTGAGTGAGAATTGAAAATGTTTGAAAATTCAAATCAAATTGAATGAGAATTCAAAGAGTTTTGCACTATATTCGATTCAAATCATAACACAGAAAGTTAGGTTTGAATCGATGATGAATTCGAATCACAACAGTAAAAGTTAGATTCAAATTGGTTGAGCACAGAGGAAGCAGGGTAACCTTCACAGTACACCAAAAAATGGTATTAATCAAGTGCTAAACGATATAAATAAGTTAATATAAAACAAAAGCGCCATCTGTTGGCTAAGTTTAGAACACCTCAAATCGTGATTTTCTGGAAAATTTATTTTGTTTGCCTCGTATTTGCTTCCGCTTCCTTTTGCTTTTTGTCTTAGAATTTTCTACATATTTATTTGTACTTCTAGATCTTAACTCTTTTGCTCCCGAAAGCGCTATTAGGACATATGTGTCCCGCTAATTCAATTAGCGATATAAGGCTTAAAATCCTTAGAATCGAAAGGGTTAAGAAATCATTTATAAGATAAAGTTTAAAACAAGATTGTTTGTTATTTTTAGGTATTCAATAAATCAACTTACCGGTTTGGGCTTTCGGATTCGCTTGATAGCCACCGGAACTTGGGTGCGTTGATGGATTGCCTTCCAAACAACGCCATAGCTACCCCGGCCAACCTGTTCAAGCAGGTCATAGCCCTCAAAGGTTTGATTGGACACTTGATTGTTGTTAGGGTCCATAATGTTTTTATTTTATTGGTAGAAATGATAGCAAAACGATTAGACAAAGCAAAGGTTTAAAGAAAGTAAGTGATTTACATACCTCAACCCTGAGATTGTTCTTGGAAATATATTGACGATTATACACCATTCTTGTTGGTAATTATTTAATTGTTGATTAAATTTTACCAAAAACTGCTTTAAACTATTTATTAGATCAGAATATACTTCAAGAAAGAAAAAAACAGGAACAGGAAATGCATTGCAATCCTAACACATGCTTGATTTAAATGTAAAAAGTTTTGATCCCTTCATAAAGAACGTATGAACTAATTTTTTAAAATTTAAGATTTAAGACATTGTTAGTTTATGTATTAGTACGTAATTGCAGTTGTTTTTTAATTTACACATCTTAAAATTTTAAAAAATTAAAATTGCCCAAAAACGTGTTTGACATTTATATATTTCGTAACCATAGAGTTTAATTTTTTTGTTATGACTCATTATCAACATGTCACCACTATTATTTCTGTGAATATGTATTGTATATATTTACATAACTATAAATAATAACATCACGTCATAGAGATGTTTATAGAAGAGATCCAAGGTATTGTAAAATGAAAGTTAAGAATAAGAAAAACTAAAGAGTTAGAAGAGAGAGAGAGAGAGAGAGAGAGAGAGAGTTATAAAAGAAAGCGAATAATAATTATAATTAATCTAATTAAAAGTCATTTCTCTCTCTCTCTCTCTCTCTCTCTCTCTCTCTCTCTCTTCAACACTAACCCGTACAATTGTTGTAGTTCTATTTAACTACTGGTTAACATTTACTCATATGAGTTGTGTGTGAATTTAATTCTATTTTTGTTAGTGCAAAATACGCTTGCTATACTTTTGTTTTATCCAAGCCAGTCTTTCATATGTTTAGACTTTTGAATCTTAACTTGTTAGAGTTTTAACAACTTTTTAAAGTTTGTCCAAAATGTCCCAAAGTAGTTCGTCATCCAAAGCGACATCTTCACCCTCGGCAGCAGCTTTAAAATCATCTAAAATGTCCCAAAGTAGATCGTCTTCCAAAGCAACGTCTTCATCACCTTCAGCAGCTGCTTTAAAATCATCTAAAATACCACAAAGTGTATCATCATCCAAAGCAACATCTTCACCCTCGGCAGCAGCTTTAAAGTCATCTAAAATGCCACAAAGTGTATCCTCGTCCAAAGCAACGTCTTCATCACCTTCAGCAGCAGCTTTAAAGTCTGTCAAAATGCCACAAAGTGTTTCGTCAGTTAAGGTAACATCTTCACCCTCGGCAGCAGCAAAAGTAAAGTCAACTTCAAAGTCAGCGTCATCTTCATCATCAAGAACTCCCTCTCCTAGTAGAAGTGGAAGAACTAATCAAATGGAAGAGTTTAAAGCCAATCATGTGTCGTTTGGCAAACAATTGGGAGCTATGCTCACGCGGAATCTTTTGCTCAAGAAACGAAACTATAAAACAGTTCTCACTGTAAGTTGAAGTGAATCTTTCGGAAAGTTATAGTCTACGTAGACGCAGTTTATTAGCCATCTCCTATATATTAATGAAATATAGTCGTGGTTTTCTATGTTTTGTCATTTTTGGTATTCTGTCGCCCACGTTTTTGTACTGTGAGAGTTACGCTACTTCTACTGTGCTTAACCGATTTGAATCTAACTTTCTGTTTTATTTGAATTCATCACTTTTTCGAATCTAACTTTCACTATAGTAATTCAAAATCCTTAACCGATTTGAATCCAACTTTCTGTGTTATGACTTGAATCTTATTCCAATTTGATTCAAATGTTGTGCATAACGATTCGAATTTTTATTTAATTTGATTCGAACCTTTCCTATTCTTACTCAATTCAATTCGATTTTTTTCATATCTCTTCGAATTATGATAACTCGAGTTTGATCTCGGCGGTTTTTCTGTTGTTTTTTACAAAAAAGCTAAAACTAAAATATTATAGTCGGATCGTAAGTTGATGACATTAGATTTTCTTTTACATTTTTTTCTGCCATTAACTTTTCTCTCACTCTATCAATTTTACTTTGTCTAATCGATTCTAAATCATGCAATCACCAGGAAATTATTTTCCCACTTGTCTACTTGTTGCTCACATATAAAAAGGGTGATGACCGAATAGAGGTGATTCCTGCCATTGACAAGCCACTGATTGATGCAACTTTGCACTGTGACTTGAGAGGGTCAACCTCAATCTTCACCTTGGCTCACCTCGAGGAGATCTTCCAGTCTCCGTGGTATGTGGTCAATGCAGCGAGGCTTAATCAAACTACGTTGGATCATTTGGGAAACCTAATTGAAGAGGCTGCTAAGGTAAAGTAACACTTGCACATAGTTGCGCATGCGTGACGTTTTGAAAACTACACTGTTAACCCTTTCGCTCCCTACTGCGCTATCGGGACGTATGTGTCCCGCTTATTCAATTAGCGATATAAGGTTTATCTTTTTAAGATAATCCTTGTGGTCGAAAGGGTTAAAAATACTGCCCGGTTATAACCCAATATTAAGCACGTTTCTAGTTATTATAATAAAATAACTAAACAAGTCTTTGTCATAGACTTTCAATTTTTAAAATGTAAGTTTATAAGCAGATATTTTGGAAAATCAATGCTAATAAACTGACTTTTTTTCCAAATTGTAGGGTTATAAGTCAACTTTTCTTAAATTGTCACCTAAACCCTTTCGCTCCCGAAAGCGTTATCAGAACGTATGTGTTCCGTTCATTCAATTAGCGATATAAGGCTTATCTTTATACTGATAATTATTGGGATCGAAAGGGTTAAAAAATGGTATTTTTGAAATTGTAAGGTTATAACTAGAAACGTGCTCAATGTCAGGTTAAAACTAGACAGTATTTTTAACAGTGTAGAACAAAATATTTAATTTTGGAATTTTTCAGAAAATTTGTCCAGTGGTCACTCAGAACAAAAAACTCCGTTTCTATGCCAACTTTAGCGAAACTTCCAAGTTTGAAACCTACTATCTTAGGCACCGAGACGAGGTGAAACTGGCACTTTATTTCTCCTCATGGCACGAGCGACAATTTGAATACTCAATCCGAATGCCTTCCAATTCGGTGCCTGGTTCCGAACGAATGTTTGGTTCTATCGGTCTGTCTTTTGGTTTCTATTTGACAATTGGATTAAACTTTTTCTTTCTTTTCCCTTAGATGACTGTGCCAACCAATCACTGTTGGAAGGGAAAAATTGTCAAGCTTTTGATTACTATCATAGTGGTTTCAGCACTATTCAAGCTATCTTGGACTCTGCTCTTGTCAATGTGAGAATTTTCTGTTTACATAATAATTATGCAGTTTATTTTATTTTAAAATTCTCTTTGATTAGACTATTAGACTATTGAGTAATTCAAAAAATATCTGCGAATAAAGCATTTTAGTTTTAAAAAATTTTCCAATAAAATTTTGGTTCTATGTTCTAACATTTTTAATTTTCTGTCATTTTTTGTTGTACTGTAAAAGCTACTCTACTTCCACTGTGCTTAACCGATTCAAATCTAACTTTCGTTGTTGTGACTCGAATTCATCACTTATTCGAATCTAACTTTCACTGTTGTATTTTGAATCCTTAACCAATTCGAATCTTATTTCGTGTCTACTGTCCGATTCAATTCAAATGTTGTGCAACTCTTCGAATTCTCATTCAATTTTATTTGAATTGATGACAAAAAAACTTTTATCTTTATTATTCTTTAAAAAATGTTTAACTTTTCTATTGATATATATTTTTATATTTAACTCATACAGTTTCTACGTCCCAACAATGAAAAGCCTCACTTCACAATGCCCAATCTGCGCCTAGGCTTATTTCCACAGCCATCCGTGAAACGATTCTCGGGCAATCACTTTGACCTCACCTCACAGCTGAGTATTAACTTTTTAGTGCTCATGGCATTGATTCCAACACAACTGGTTGCCGAGAAAGAGAATCGCATCAAGGAAGCCATGTTCTTGATGGGTCTCCGTCGACGAGTCTACTGGCTCGGATGGCTTCTCACCGAGGCACTCATCACATTTGTCATCTGTGCCTCTTCAACGCTTGTTATCTTCTATATGAAAATCATTACATATCAAGATCCGTTGGTCATCTTTACTCTACTTCAAGTTTATGCATTTACACTGATTGCATTGGCTTTTATTATCTCGTGCTTCTGCAGTAAAGCTAAGGTTAGTTTTGATTTATACAAAGAACCATACTGAACTTCCATAGAAAAGTGGCTTCAGAGTAAAAGCTAATAATTAATTTTTGGATAAATCCGACATAATTTATAGTACACTCTAAACTCAAATCCGCTAAAAAGGTAAAACATGGGACAACTTTACAGATATGTTGGTAAAATTTAACTTATTTTACACTTTATTGTTGTAGTAATAAAATACCACAAAGACAGTAAAGCTGTCCCAAGTTGAACACTTGAGTTTAGAGTGTAGAAAGTTTTTGAAAATTGTTTAAAAAATAAGAATTGAATAGAGTGATAAAATTTCTAATAAATTGAATAAGTTTTTCGGTTTAAAAAACCACTTAAAATAGTTTATTTTCCACTATTTTGAGTTTTTGAATAATGGATAGAACCATTGTCAATTTGGCAATGTTGCTCTTACAATGGAAGCTTGAATTGTTTGTTTTTAAATGAGCAAAAGTACCTAATTAATAAATTTAACATCAAAAATCTCAATTTGCGAAATCGGCTTCAAGTTTTTCTTTTGAGACCACTTTCCTATGAAAAATCGGTTTGGTTCATTGTGAATTCGATTAAGTTCTTTCATTTCCGTTTGCAGACCGCTTCAGTTGTCAGTGTGTTATTTTCTATATTTGCTTCGTTTGCTGCCAACCTGTTTTCGGAGAGCGAAATGAATTCTGCCGTATATAAAACCATCTCCTACTTTTTCTCTCCTTTCGCCTTCACCTTCGGCATTGTGCGTCTCGTGAATTCCCTTGAGAAGATCACCTTTGCAGATTTTGGCACAACCAAAGTGGGACATGATGTGTCATCAACACTAATCACTATGACAGCCGACTTTGGACTCTACATGGTTCTAGCTATTATTCTGGACTATTACTTTAGTCGAGAAAGCAACGGATTGTGGAATTTATTTTGTCTACCAAATGATGAAAATGAAACCAAAGCTCTCAAGCATATCAAAGTAGAAGCCGAAGAAGTGTCTCGTGATATTCGTTCTCTAAAAGCAATTCGTATTGATCACGTAACCAAAGAGTTTGATAATGGTCATGTGACAGCGGTCAGTGATCTTTCGCTTGACATTTATGAGTCACAGATTACCGCAATACTCGGACAGAATGGAGCTGGGAAAACAACGCTTATTAACATGCTTCTCGGTTCATATTGTCCCACTTCCGGTCGTATCGTAATCAATGAACGAGACGTACAGTTGACGAGTCAACTGGATGAACTGCGCACACAGTTTGGTGTTTGCTTTCAGGAAGATATTCTCTTTGATGATTTGTCCGTGGTCGAACATCTTGAGTTCTATGGCAAGATTAAGGGATCCAGTGAATTGCATCCGGAGATCTACCGTCTTCTCGACCAGGTGGAACTCAGTGACCAACGAAAGACTCTTGCCAAAGACCTGAGTGGTGGAGAAAAGCGAAAACTGTGCATTCTGATTGCACTGATTGGTCAGTCGAGAATAGTGTTTCTAGACGAACCTACCAGTGGCATTGATGCCTACTCTCGCCAGTGTATTTGGTCACTGTTGAGTGCCTGCAAGCGTAATCGTGTGATCATCTTGACAACACACTTTATGGATGAAGCTGATCTGCTCAGTGATCGTAAAGCGATTATCGTAAACGGTCAACTTCGGTGCGTTGGCTCCTCCCTCTTTTTGAAGAACAAGTTTGGCGTTGGCTATCATCTGCGCATTGAACTAGATGATGAAAAGTCAGCCAATCGCAAGGCAGTCCTTGGAGCAGTACAACTTTCAGTGGGCGGAGCTACACTAGACCGCGAAACCAACCTGGAGATGATGTTCACACTGCCTCGAACCGAAAGTGAACATTTTCCCGCACTATTTCACTACCTAGACGATGTGATCAAACGAGACGAATCGGGTGTCAAGAACTATGGTGTAACCTTGACCACTCTTGAAGATGTGTTTCTCAAGATTAGCTATGAGAATCTAGGCGGAAGTGGCAGTGAGAAAGTCAAAATACCCGATGCATCGCAAACTCAAATTGTCACACTAAACCAACTCACCTACTGTCCAAGTTCGTGGCAAAAATGTTTCGCCTTTTCAATGGTTCGCTACAAACTTATTTTACGTGATTGGATATTTCTTCTAAACATTCTTGGCCAAGTTGTACTGATTCTCTTAATGGCAGTTTTGGAAAATTTGATTCAGAGAAATCGTGATTCCAGTGAAGTAATGTTCGGACCGCATCTCTATGACGATAACGTAGTTCTCTATCAAGACAACTATGATAATGGTTCGGAACCAAATTCGACACAAAACATCATTAATCATCTTTCATATAATGGCTTTCACCCTCAACAAGTACCAGAGATTAACTTGAATACCAGTTACAATCGTCACTATGCTTTGCGTTTTGAAGAGGACCTCAAAACAACAATAAGTCTTATATTCAATAAATCCTACCTTCATGCATTGCCAATTTTGCAAAATGCATTTTCAAATGCTTTTGCTTCCGTTTCAACTCAACAAAACAATACCAAACCATTAATCATCATCAAGACAACCAATCACCCGTTGCCGGTGGATGAGATGAGAACCTCTTCAAGAACTTTTGTGATATCCGCTTTTGTCATACAAATTCTGATGATACTTGTTCCATCACAAATTGCCATTCAAGTAGTAGAAGATCGGTGTGACAAGATCAAACCTTACCTACATAGCAATGGTCTTAGTGTATTAGAGTACTGGAATTCCACCTGGGTAGTTCACTGGAGTCTCTTGGCAGTGATCGTAGTGGGCATTTGGATTGTCACAGTAACCGCACTTTCATTCGGCTTTCAAGATCCAACCGCAGTAATACTGCTGCTACTTCTTCTTCTACTCTTCTCATTAACTTCACTGTTGATCAACTATCTCCTGTGTCATCTGTTCAACCAGAAGGATACCGCCAGAGCATACTTGCCAAGTCTGGGTGTGCTAGGTTCAATGCTTCTCTTTGTTCTCATCTTCATGAATGATAAACATGAAATGATGAAAACGATGCAAATTCTAATTTTAATCGTTCCCTTTACGGTTCCTTTCGTTGGCACATACGCTATAGGAATGGTGAGTTGTCAATAATATAGTTAATAAAATAAGCGTTCATCTAGATAAAATTATTTTAACATGATTACATTTTTAGGTTGCCTTCATGAACCAGATAGCCATAAACCAAGAGCCGATGTCCTATTACACATGGGATAACAATGTCACTCCATGCTTTGCTTCGGTAAGCTTAAACTTGGTAACTAAAGAGTGATTCTAAGTTTAGCCTGAATTTTGGTAGAAAGAATTCTCTAATATTTTTTATGTCATTCGAAAGTTTAGAATATGTAGAAAGCTGTCAAATATTTATAACTGTCCTGAATTAGATTCTAAAGTTTCGGTTTTTATCAAAAATATATAAAAAACTGATGATTCTAATTCAATTAGTTTCTTAGAAAATCTATTGTTTTGAGTGTTTTTACTTATTACTTAGCGAGTGTATATAAGTCCACCAAAGAAATTTAAAGTTTTTTAAAAAAGCCTCGGTTTTTCGAAAAATTAACACTATTGTTTTGTTAAAAACCGAAACTTTAGAATCGAATTCTACCCAATTTATACCCAATTCTACATATTCTAAACTTTTGAATGACATAGAATATTCAAAAAAATTTATTCCCAAAATTAAGGCTAAAAATGGGGGTTTTGGCATCAGTCTTTGTAGTTTATTTGTAGTAAATATTTTAATCATTTTTTAAATCATTTTTTTCGTGTACAGCTTCTCATTCACACTTGTCTCTGCTGGGTCCTACTACCCTGGGTGGACCAGTGGAAAGCCCAATCTGGTGATAGTGAGTGTTGTTGCAGTTGCACCTGTTTCGGCTCAAAGTCCAAAGCAAATCCGAGTAAAGCACTTTCCGAGAAAGAACTGGATCAAGATGTGGTGAAGGAGAAGAAACGCGTCGATTCCATCATGTCCCGGTTAGGTTCCAATCTAGCCAAAGCTCCATTGCTAGTTTTACAGGATGTATGCAAGCGATATCCTGGTGGAAAGTTGGCGGTCAACTCGGTAAATCTGGTCATCGATTCGGGTCAAATCTTTGGTCTTTTAGGTACTTGGAACTAAACTAAAATTTTAGAAGAGGGCCAGCGCTATAGCCGCCAAGGGAAAACTCTAGTTATCATAATTCGAAGGAATATGCAACAAAATTCAAATCGAATTGAGTGAGAATTGAAAAAGTTAAAAAATTCGAATTTAATTAAATGAGAATCCGGAGAGTTATGCACAACATTCGAATCCAATCGGTATAAGATTTGCATAATTACACAGAAAGTTAGAATCGAATTAATTAAGGATTCAAATCACAACAACAATGGTCGGATTCGAATTGGTTAAGGACAGTAGAAGTAGCGTAACTCTCACAGTACAAAACGTGGGTGGTAGAATACCAAAAAATGACAGAACATAGAACATAGAAAACCACGACTATATATCAATATAACAGTAAAAATGTTTTAAAATGGCAAAAGTATTCAAGCTAATTTTTTAAAACCCATTTTGATTCTCTACAGGACCAAACGGCGCTGGCAAGTCAACTACGATGAAAATAATTGTCCGAGAAGAGTGTGAATCAAAGGGATCAGTGGTACTCAATGGAAATCTACTGGAACCCTACTCAAGTGGTGATGCAATCAGCTACTGTCCTCAAAACAACCCATTCTGGCAAAATATTACTCTAGGCGAGTATCTCGCCATGTTTGCCTCAATTCACGGGGTGGTGAGGAAGAAACGGGGCCAGTTGTGTCATGAGTTGATTCAGGTCTTTGATATTGACAAACATGTCAACAAAAAGATTAGCGCTTTGTCAGGTGGCACCAAAAGAAAGGTTAGTATACACTGCTTAAAAAATAATGTTGGAAATAACCTGACATTGAGCACATTTCTGATTATAACCTCACAATTTCAAAAATACAAGCTTTTAAGGTGACATTTTATGAAAAGTTGGCTTATAACTTCACAATTTTAAAAAATTCAGCTGTTTCTCTTAATTTAGAGTAGCTCATGCGCCTAGTTGTTTTTACAACATTGACGATTATAATGGATGTTTGTTTTTGCCGTTACATGATTTAAGAATAGATAGAAATATTTATTTTAAAAAATTATATCAAACTATTTCTTGACTTATTTTAATTTGTTGTTTTTTAATTTTTTAAAATTATAATCTCCTAGTTATGCCTTCTCATCGCAGTGATGGCAAACCGTGAACTTACTCTTTTGGACGAACCCTCCACTGGAATGGACCCTAAATGTGAGTCTTTGATACATTTTTTAAATGTATTTCAACTCTTATATAACACATATACATTTTTGTTATTTTATAGCCAAACGTTTCATGTGGAACATTATGATAGGCAACTTTGAGCCAAATGGTTCCAAAAGTGCCATCCTTACCACGCACTCGATGGAAGAGGTAGAAGCACTGTGCACTCGTTTAGCCATTATGGCCAATGGAACAATTCGGTGCATCGGGTCAATACAACACCTCAACGCCAAGTACGGCACCGGATACATTCTCGAACTCAAGTGGTCAGAGAATTTAAAAGATTTTGATACTCAGATAGAGCCGGAATTAAGAGAAATGCTGCCCAATATGACCATCAAGGAGAGACAGATGAATCGGGTCAAGATTGACGTGCCACGCAAGAATATACTCTCGTTTGGTACCGTGTTCCAACGGTTGCAACAGTTAATCAAGAAACACCCGGAGATTGAAGACTACGGACTGGCACAGTCCTCCATCGAGCATGTCTTTATCGAGTTTGCCAAACAGGATGAGCAGAATTGCTGAGTGAAGTTTATTCCCCAATTTAGCTTTTCCAACAAAAGAATAATTAAACTTTTTTTGTATTATTCTAGGTCTTAATCCCAAAAAAATTAAGCATAAAAAACAAACAATGTAAAAAAATTAAAATGTAAAATTTTAAATGTATTTTAAAAGTTTACAAATTTAAAAAGAGATTGCTTGGCAAACTCTTTCAAAACCACTCAAACTGATTGAAAGGGTAACAGTCTTGCCACTTTTAATCAATGAATTGAGAAGATCTTGATAAACTCCGGTTGATCTTGGATGCACATTTAAATCTACCCATTACGAGCTTTAAAACTATATAGGTTTTGTGTGGAAAATCACTGTATTTCAAGTGATACAAATTTAGGCAAAATTTTCGGCATTTCTGACATCACTCTTTGAGTTTCGCATGATAGCCATTCACTGACGACTTCACTCACATTGGTGTGTTTTGGACAATAGGGTTCATCGTTCCGCATGTCCAACTTGTTTTCTACAAGTCGAACTATGCGACTGGTAGACGTGGGTATTGAGCGATGTGAAGCTCAACATCCGAATGTAACAATTACTTTCCTAATGATTAGTTAAAAGTGTCTAACCGTAAGGAACAACTCTAAACCTTCTCTCACGATGGATAGATCGATCTGGAGTGACTTGCCTGATGAGTGGCCCGCGGCCACGCCGCGGTTCTCTCTGGTCGTGGGTCGTCCAACGGCGGCTGGGTGAATACCACCTCCGGCAAGGATTGCAAATAAAGTACACAGACACTAGTAACAGCCAAAGTATTTCAATCTCAGAGCCAAAGCAATTGGATACAAATCAGGGAATCAATGGTCGCTACTCGCTTGGCCAGAGAGACGGTTAAAGGACGACTTGTTGGGATCCGAGCGAAAGCCATCTTATATACAGCCGCGGCAGGAGCATGGGCCGGTGATCTTGCTAATGACCATCTCCCTTTCCATTCTATAATCGAGCCAGGCATTCTTATCTTGATGACAACCTTCGATTCTTGACGGCGGCGGTCCTCTTGTCTTGATGGTGGCACCTGTCAGCCAAAGAGTCTGCGACCACGAGGTCCAGGTAGATCTCATCAAAATGCCATCTTCTCCAAGCTAGGTGTCCGATCGGCGGGTAAACTCAGTTGGTGACTTGACGGGCCAGAGTGGACCATAAATCTTCGCTCCACTCTTTCCCGTGTGCGACGCAGTCCACCCCAGAAGCGGCCACCTTTGCTCTCCTGACTTGACTTGCATCTAGTCGCGACTTGATGACTTTACGATCCCTGATTGTTCACTCAGCAAGGAGCGAGATATCGTGCTCGGACATATGAGCACACACCTCGCACGATTGCTCCAACATGCTCAGCTCACTCGGACTCGCATAATACCAATCGTTCTCTTCTACACAAAGACCTGTAACATTGATCTTTGATCTTTGATCTCTGATGACTCTTGAGAGACATGAACGTGGTAAAGGTTATGTTAAGAATCATAGTATGTAAGACTTAAATTTCTCTTGTGTTCACCATCTTTTGATGACTATTTTGGATAGAGTATTTTGGATGAGTGAAGTAGTTTGCCCAGTTGCTAGGCCTTTTTATATGTACTAGCTAGTCCGGTGAGGCGCGTCTCCTCGGTTGTGGTGCCGTCCACAGAGGTAGTGTTGTTTTTCCAGTTAGAAATCATACATATGCTGACACAATGGCACTAAAAATTAAGAAAAAATGTCACTGTTTAAATATTTTTTAAAAACTCCTATAATAAGGAGATAAGATAAAATTAAACATATAATAGTTTTAAATAATAAATAAATAATAAACTATTGTCGAAATCAATATTAATTATATGTTTTTCGAATTTTCTATTCAAACTTAATTGATTCAAATCTAAATTCTAAAAGCTAAAATTTAAATTCTTAATCAATTCGATTCAAATTTTTTTGTGTTATGTCAACGCCAAACTTTTTTGTAAAAATTAATTTGATTAGAAAATTACATAATTACATATTAGTTTCAACAATAGTTTATTATTACTTATTTAAAACCATGGTTTAGTCTAATTAGTTTGCCTTCTCAAGACTCAAGTTTTGACAAACACTATCACATCCCACTAGCACATAATGTCAACCGTTACTTTTGCAGTTCTATTTCTGGTTATTGGGGTTTCAGAGTTTTTGGCTCAGAAACCATACTCTGTTTCGGCGCCTTACGACGGTCGATTTTCAACACAGGTTTCATTTTCATCATCGAACTTTCAAGCCGATCGTCTCAAAGCGTTGAATTCATTTAAATGGAAAACAGAATTATCCTGCACTAGCAAAAGTGTTATTTATCAACACTATTTGTCATATCAGGCAGCCAACAAAAGTCGCGTGTTTGCTTCCAAGCTCAGTCTAGGAGAGCAAAAATGGTTGGATCACAACATCACGAGCCTAATTCGCGATTACCATCCAGATGAAACTCACATGGACCTGGAATTTCGGCTGATGCAAATGACTGTGCTCTATATACAGCAAACGCATCACCATTTGATTCCGGGCCAAGAGGAGTACATCTTTGGCTCGTTGATGTATGACCACCCAAGAGAAGGTCCCAGCTGGGTTCGCGTACAGCACCTGGCTGAATATGTACGCGACATTCATTTTGTTGGCTATCCGGAAGTAGATTTCATTCACAAGTTTGTCCGGAACTTTATGAGACCGGCAACACTGGTCAAGACAGCGCCTGTTATGTGGATTCGTCGGCAACGGATTTCCATGCGCAAGCTTGGAAAAGACTTTCCAGATTACCGTGCCATTATCCTAGTGGATATTTATCAAATACAGGAATGCATACGACACGACTGGAAAATTTCGGTGACCTTCATCAATAAATGGGCTAAACGTGTCTCCTTCAACTCAGACCTCTTGCGCAAGCTAGACCTCTATGAGCGTTGGCTTGTTCGCAAAGAGTGGAACCGAGAGAATCAAGGTCGCCGATTCAACGGAACATTATTTCCTGATTTCAAAAATCTTGGCTCGGTTAAACCCACTGGATTGCCTCCGTGCTGCCACTATGGTGCTGATCGAAGACATGCTGAAATCTACTGTCCGAATTTGTAACTTTGCCTGATCTTTGTAATGTAACGTAATCTCATACTACAATTTCTTCTATATATTGTTATACAGTTAAATAATTGATTAAATATTATTTATTCTTTTATAAACTTGATTTAAAATTATTTGACTAATAACTAAATTATAATGAAGCTTTAATCTCCTGTATATTAACCCGACATTCTCTAGATATTTGCATTGGGAAGTGTCGCGTCCCAAGCGATTCTTACTTGTGTGCAGCAATATTTTGTAGCCACGAATGAGTTTGTCCTACGAGGTATGTCATCTGTGACCGGTCTAGGAGAGGTGGCGAGTGTGTGGTGGACGCGCGTGTGACTCAGC
>WURS02426777.1:0-16236 GCA_011762765.2 Rhinocypha anisoptera | reverse complement strand
GCTGCTGTCAGACGCCAGATGAAAAATTTGAAAGATATGTACATGTTTCTATTTTATTGCAATATTTCCAGCTCCTTCAATGGATCCCTAATTTATACTTTAATTGGGAATTAGATGTGCTATATGCTTTTAGGTTGGAGTGAATAATTTAATGCTTTTTTGCTGCTTAAATTATTCCATTTTTCCTACGAAGAGGTCAACACCTCATCCTCATAGTAGCTTTCCTAAGGACCTGATTGTGTAATGATATAAAGCACATTTACAACAGTTAATGGGTTTCAACGCCAGTTATTAGTTTTTATTATCAGTATGATTAAAATATAGAAAAAAATTCGCGTTGCAACGTTTCTTGCAACCTTACACCTTTTGTTAGGCTCACTGGACAGCGACGCCGAATCACTTTCCCAAAAGACTTATGAGAGTAGGAAGACTGATAGCCTAGTCTGTGGTGTGGGTATAGAGACCACACCGGCACTCACCGAAAAAATTTCCGGGGGAACCACCGTATCTCAGCAAGAAGAACTACGTTGGGCAATCGGCGTTCCCTCGGTTCAAAGAAGGTAACCGCGGGCGCCCTCGCCGGCGACTCTTCGAACGTTGTTGGAGGATTCTAACAGACAGGTGGCTGATGGTCACTAATAGGTAGAATGTCTCCCCCAGTACGTGAATTTTAGTGTTGGGGATCCGTGCCGTCGACCGGTGGGCTCCCCGCAGTCTCCCGGGATAAGCTAGCGCTTCTAGTCGCGGACTGGGGAGTCCCTGAACGGATGCATCGTAGAGGGAGACGAACCTGCTGACCTGGTGGAGAACCCAAGAGAACTTCGTTCACACAATCCAGGATATTTAGGAAATATTACCATATTTCTGAAATTTCCGTCTTGAGAAAATCTTACACATGCACTGCCTGGTTACAGTACCGCATCATTAACACAGTAAGATAGTCAGTGGATGACACCTTGTGTAAGAAAAATACAAAACTTTCATGTTTCCTCCAAAAGTATGACGCAAAATTATTCCAATTATATTTCCTCGCCTACCATTCGTTACCACTTTCATCAATTGCTCTTCTCACTCCTAATGATAGGAAAAAAAAGATCACATATCTATCTCACATTATGGCTAGAAAAGCTGGAAATGAGAAAGATCAAAAACCATAAACGAAAAAGTAATCATTCCTAAGTATCCATGCAGTAGGGATCCGTGATGCATATAATAGCACTCATGATTATTTACTAATATGCAACACAACATTCGTCAACAAAGTTTGGGCCACTCATCTCATGTGCAAAGTCTTCATAAATAATAATGCTATTGCAGCTTTTGACTTGCTTGCCATTCCGTTGAAGTTATGTTTGAGCATTCAGTTACTAATAGGAACTATCACTTTGCTATTAACACTTCTTAAAATCTACATTATCTACTTACATTACTTAATATCCCTATGAATACTCACATTTTGAAGAGGTTAGTTATAACCAGCATTTTTCATGCCAGGAAGGTCCATCATAATTGTCCATTTCCAATATCATAATTTAATCCTTAGCATTCTAGGGGTTTCTTGCATATACATAAATTGTCCAAAGGATTCATTCAAACAAGCAGTTTCTGTAGGAATAAGGTACATATAATAACACAGTGATGAAATTGGTCATTTCTAAATATCAAGCATGCATGATATTCACATTTATTAAAATATGTAACATCAAATTTAAATTAAATTTATTATTATTGTTTCCAATTGCCCCAGTTTAAAGAAGCAATGAAAATAATTCAGAATAAGTTTTAAAATTTTTAGTTAACCATCTAAAGATTAGTGTTGAATTTAAACAGTAGAAGGGACATCTTACTTATTTCTGGCATAATAGTACACTGCATTTGCTATGGACAGCATGACGCAGGCTACTGAGATAGTTCCTTAAGAAGGGATAAAGTGTGTTAAAAATAGAATGATGGTTTTTTAAATAACTGTTATATTTCCACAAAAGATAAAAAATTACAAAATTTTGTGGAAATATAACAGTTATTTAAAAACAATCACTCTATCATGGAATTCCACCAAGTGATGGCCTCCACAGTGAACTTTGTGTTTTAAATGGTTAAATCAGAATGGAATTGTTCCAAAAACAAAGGTTTCCATTATCAAGACACACAATATGTGTATTTAAAGGAGTGAATAAAAAATAATGATGTTTCGGAGAACTAATAAATATATCAGTCTGATGCAGGACTGGTATGATACAAATTAAAAATGTGTTTTGTCTTATTCTAATAATAAAACATTCCACAAAAACTAATTTTGGTGGCAATAGAGCACAGAGTAACTGATGATTAAGTCTAGTCTACTGGTTTAGGTAGGTTTTTGATGAACTCCAAAAAAGAATTACTAAATTCATCTTCAAATCTATATATTTCCCACCAGGTATCATTCTAACTAAACTACTAATCCTTTTCCTACGTGTACCTCCCTTAACAAAGATTCTCACCTCCATTAAAGTCACATCATTGCCTCATAACTTTCCTTCCATACACCTCTCCTACTCTCTTTGGATGTCCTCTAACAATTCTCTCGTACCCCATCATTCTTAGCATTTCTTCATTTCTTTTCTTCTCCATCCTTCACCAAGACCACATCTTGAAAGGTTCCAATTTATGCCTCTCCTCAGGGACTAGGTATCAGTAATATTTTTGCCACCATGCCCATTTTCCTCCTTGATGCTACCCAAATAAGTATACCCAAATAGTATATGTGAGTGACACTTGTGGTCAAGACTTTATGGATTTCCATTATAATGATTGGCAACATAATACAAAACTTGTGATCCACAAGGGATATATGTATTATAAGAGTTCCTTTACACTGTAGTATCTTCAGGAATGAGGTTGTAATAAGTACCGGCACTGAAGTTTTAGTGCCAGCAGGCAGATCTATCGACCCTAGAGGTATGTGCGAAAAGTCCCATGGGCTTATCTATAAGCTCGATTTTTTTTATAAATAATTTTTCTTAAATTGTTTGACATAAAATAAATAAAATATTTTATTTTCCCTGTGGGGATTAAATTTAAAAATTACATTAAAAAATTCATATTAATATATATTATTATATATATTTAAATGTGTACATAAAAAAATTCCACTTCCAAAATTCCATTTTTCACATATACCAGGTGAAAGGGGCTGGCACTAAAAGGGTTAAATAGTAATAGTAGTAGTATTTTTTTTATAGGGTGCTTCAACGACTATGGTCATTTCGCACCTCTTCAATTCATAGAAAAACCCATCTGGACAAACACAACACCCATACCCTGGGCAGGATTCGAACCCTGGACCTTTGGGTTAGCCAACGAGTACGCTACCCACCAGGCTAACCTGGTTGGCTAAAAGGGTTAAGTAAATATGTTTAATTCATTTTGAAGATTGATTTTAGTTACTTCCAAAGTATTTATAACCTTCAACGGATATACTAGGGGTTAGTAACTGATTATGGTTACTGGTAACTGTAACCATAGGTAATCCTAATTTTGGATGGTTACCTGGTAACTCGAATTTTTCATGGTTACCAGGTAACCACTTACCTATTTTGTTACCAGGTAACTGATTATCCAGTAGCCATACAAGAAATAGGTTACAGCTGACTGGTTATCTGATAACCAAAGAAAGTTGGTCACCAAGCCCTGATTTTGATCACATAATATTTGTCTACCTTTTGCCAAGGAAATGTACTAAAAGAAGCATTTATATCCATGTTACTGCTATTCTCATTCAAATTCATTATGTCTCTCAAGATTGATGGAGGTACAGTAAGAACCTTCACCAATGTACTCATCTGTTACTATTGTTTCCCCTTGTGAAGGCCTTTTTCTTTGGTTACTTATGGGACTTCAATTTTTCCAGTCATTACTGGAAAGGGAAGTAAACCACAGAATCCAAGCAGGATGGATATATTGGAAAAAAATTTCTGGTGTGTTGTGCGTCAGAAGGATAAAGAAAAGGGACAAAGGGGAAGGTTTTCAAGGCAATAGTGAGACCTACAATGATTTGCCGCAGTGAGACGTGACCTTTGAGAAAGGCACTGGAGAAGAAATTGGATGTGGCAGAGATGAGAATGCTGAGATGGAGACAATGAGAAAGACAAGGAGGGACAGGATAAGGAATGACAAAATTCATGGGATGGCTGGAGTTTTTGAGGCATCTAAGAAGCCTCAGGAAAGGTGCCTTCAGTGGTTTGGATATGTAACGAGGAGAGAGGAGAGCCAAGTGTTAAGGAAGATGCCGGGTCTTCAGGTGGTGGGCAGAAGAGAGAGAGGAAGATCAAATAAAAGGTGGAAAGACTGTGTTCATGAGGACTTGAGGGAGAAAGGACTGAATGTGAGTGATATAGAGAACAGGACCCCTGAAGGCAGGGAAAAGCTGAAGGAGAAGTTGATCACTCTTTTTATGGTATTACAAAGTGTCGTCTTGCTCTCTCCTCCGATTTCAATTTATATTCTTTTCTGGCAAGTCATTGAGCATGATGGTTTGAAGAATTCTCCTCATTGCCTTCTTATTCCTTTGCTGGACCTTGGGAAATGGCCTGATTTATTATGGAGTCCTTCAGGAAGGGAATTATCTATGACTGCTGTTTACATATTTGACATTGCTGTGAATAAATCTTCCCTTGGCAACAGTTTGGGTTTATACTAAAACTGGTTAAGCTCTGGTGGGATTTTTTAATGTAGATATTTACGTTCTTGGAAGGCTACAGAGGGAAAACATTAATTTTTATCAAACATATTCTAATCATTATTCCATTAGCTAGGAAAATGTTTTTCTGTCATAACACCCAGGGCTTGGTCACCAGTTATGATGACGTGTCATGGTATTCATAATTTTGGACAGTTCCCTCTTAACTGAAAATTTTTATGGTTACCTAGTAACCAATGTTGGTTAGTAACCAGTAAAAAGGCCTCAGTTACCAAGCCCTGAGTTATACTATTCTTGTCTAGACATAATAATCTCTCGTAATATTCATACTACCTCTACGTTGTTATTACCTCCTTTCTGTCTCAACAGTCTCAAAAAATTATCCAAGTTTTCAAGTATCATTGGACACTTAAGGCACAATACCTTATTATCACTTATCAAAATATTGACTCATAGCACCTAACATGTTTCATTGCAACCACCTTACTTACCTGTAATAAATACATGATTATTTTTTTTATTGCTTCACATCAGAAGCTGCAAAATCTTCTTTCAATTTTTTTAAAAGTAGCAAATTATTTTACAACTAATGCAGTGTATTCTATTGCTGCTAAATTCTTTCCATCATGAGGAATCAGGAAATATCACAATTTCTCTAGTCACTGATACTGTAATCTGATACTGTTATAATCATCACTTGCTATTAATCATATACCTCCCTCCTTTTTCTTTTCCTCCAATCCTCTTCATATCTTTACCCTTCACTCTAGGGAGATCAGGTACACAAATATTGGCATCGTGCGAGTATGGGTCAAAAATTTCTATTAAAAACCATGGCACCTAGTCATTCTACTGCTTCCCAAATATAAAATTCCATTAACAATTAAATAGATTACTTCACCCACTACTTTTAAAATAAAATTGTGTAAACTGGAACAAACAAGATAACTCTTAGTTGAGTCCTCTGATACCAGCATCTCTAACACTTTATAATTTCTGTGTTTTTTTGTCTATACTTTGATTTCTGTTGTGTATTACCTTATTTCATATGCCTATTTGAACAACATATATATATTAAGTAATATTCCATTACTGATGGGATGAAAATATTTTGACAATAAAAAAATCAATTCAATTCATGATATATTGAGATACACAACATCTATGGTGATGTATAACTAATGGAAATTAGGTGAAGTTTTGCATTGACTTAGTAAGCACAAAGAAATAAATAACACTTTGAATAAAGCATAAATAAAACTTAGTATAAATAATAAAAGTATAATATACTTGAGTATGAAATCTATATTTTTAAGCTGCTTCATCAATAAGATGAAGCTTTTAGATGTGTACATTTCACATGAAAGGTACAGCAGTGAGTTTAATTCTTGTCTACTGAAGAGGGGAGTCCAAGTTAAAATCTCCAATAAGCCTTTGTAAATCTATTTACATCCCAACAAGATTTCTGGATACCATATCCTACTGAGAAACCAGAGAAGCACAGGAAACAAAGGAGTCTCTCTATCCTAATTTGTGCATTTCACACACTTTGTAACACCAAGAAAGGATCGGATGTACAGATTTAGCAATAGGCTCATCGCTTGCATTTGGCAACCCGCAGGGTGCATGTAAATACTCTTCATGAGGGAATGAGTTCATGTCACATGAAGGACAAAGTACCAGCCACAATTTTCATTTCACTTCCATAACAATTTTAACAGAGAGACTGGTTTCAATGATAATCATCATCTGATCACCAGGTGGTGATGATTATTGTGGAAACCATTTGTAGTCTGTTAAATTTATGTAGAAATATACCAAGTATCAAAACCACATTTTTTATCTTGAAATTCCACCAATTGACTACTCAGTGAATTTTTGCATATGCTTCTGTATGAAATATTTAAAGCCTGATCATTCGAATCTCTACTGCCCCACCCTAAGGAAAGAGGATGATGAAGATTATAAGGGTAATCCTGGATTTTATAAGAGTTCACTGCTATGCTTTTGCCTGAACTTGAAGAGAAGAATACTTCCATCAACCTTTCTCCTGCACACAACCATAGTGGAAGAGCAGGCTACCATAGCTAAGGATTAAAAAGGGGAAGACTTTTGGATGGGAAGAAAACCAGAAGACTGATCGACAAGTGTGGAGGAAGCTTGCATGTGAATGAATAGCAGAGCAAGTGCAGCAGCAAATGGAGCAAGGAGATGGGGAATCCCCTTAGCCCAGATCCAGAAGTCATGGTGTTAGACCAAAGGAAAGATAACCTCTCTGGGACAGATAATAGATCTTTTACTCATATCTAAACCTACTCCCCCAGGTCATTAACCAGGGGAGCTGTCTTGAAGTTGGAAGGGTTAGCAGTGCAACTGTAGGGTTTATTAGTAAGTGAGCACTAAACTTTGGATTGAGAACTGTCTTTTTGTTGCATACATTTAAAAACAAGCTGTTTTACTGATCGTAACATCACTTGAGCCAAATTGAAATAAATCTCCTATCATTCTAGTGAAAAGGTAATCTGAAAGGGAATAAACTACAGTTGCAAGAAATGTTTTCAGTTTGAAAGTAATTTATATATTTAAAAAACTGGACCTTAACTCCACAAAGCAGACTCGTAGGTAATCTGTCTTACGCTTCTTAAAATACAATATTCAAAATATGAAAAAGAGAATGGATGCTATTGATCACACTCCAAAAGGCACGAGATAATCAATTATCTAATTAAATAGTCATGATAATAACCTGATAGATGATGGGTTGATAGATATTGATTTTTATTGCCTATAATTTGTGAATTATATTCCATTTCATAGAACTCTCTGAAATGAGAGTTCATAGGAAAACACTTGAGCATTTATCTTCAGATGCATTTTTATCACCATAATTTGTCCATTCATGACCCCACATGGCTGGGTTAGCATATGGAACAGTTGGCACATTAGCAGCAGGTAATGCTGTCTCATTGATTTGAGCTATTTTATTTAATAGGGAAGTGAGTATACCTGGGTATAATTCTGCTAGGTTTCTTTTTTCGCATGGGTCATATCTTATGTTGAATAGGCATGGTTTCATTTGTGAGTCACATGCAACTGGAACACCCATGATGAAGTCTGAGTTGTAGTCCACGTTTTTAACATCATTTTTCTCTGGCTCGCATCTTACTTTTGCCTGTTGCCTCAATGATATAACTTGCTCTTCCTGGAGATAATAGCCAAGAGAGTTCATTGATTGGCTTACTCTGCTGTTTATAATAAGTGTCATGTTATAACTATAATCATGGTCTAAGCCAGAGGGTCCATACCAGTCATCCCAAAGGCCACTATATCGACTGAAGGCACCTGTAAAAAAAGAACATAAAAAGTTGATCATCAGGTATTATTCCATATGACAACACATTGATACTATTATTATTTGCAAACTTCAGAATGGTCTTGAAAGGCTTTTGACCCCTTAGTTCTTAAAATGCAAAACAGCTTCTCTAGCTGACCACTAGTTCATTTAAAACAAATGGTATTAGGCTAAGGAATGACCAGCATTAACATTAAAGATGATTCAATTGCAGTCATGGCTACTTTTCAATAAATGACAGAATTAAGATATACCATGGTAGACCCGTATATAATTCTATTATATTAGTATATTATAATTATAATATTCCACCATATGAATTGGAGATGCTATGAGACAACTTTTTATTTTTAGGGCTCTGATAATGAAAAGAAGGAACAAGATAGAGAAGAATAAATGCAAAGAAATTAGCAAAGTGTTTTCATCTTTGTAGCATCATAATAAAAACAATAATTTTCCATATTTTTATAAGTGTTACTTTATGTTGGCCAAAACCTATGACCAGTTTAATATAATTTAATAATCCTTGCTTAGCATAAGGATATATCTCTGAATTGGTGCATCTATACTTCAGGTACAAGTCTAGTTTGTTTAAATTTTCCTGGAGGATGATCATAGCAGTTTCCAAATTTTTTAAATCTGAAAAGTTGTCCAATAATTAATACATATGAAAGTGTGATAATTTCATTGTAAGATGCAAAAGTGCATACTGATGAATATGAAAAACAACACCATTGGAAGGGAAAAAATAGACTATGCCTATATAAATTAGCATATGTGTAATTAAGTGACACTATTGATTTAATTCTAGCAATAAATCATTCTTTTGACCCTTTTAGAGTCAGCCCCTATTACCTGGTATATGCGAAAAATACCAGTGCTTTATCATGGAATTTGTTGATTTACACGTTTAAATATATATATAATGTATATTAATATAAATTGGTTAACATCATTTTTTATTTACAATGCAAATACTTACAGGATAAGTAAAATATTTTATTTATATTTTTATCTCCTAAAAAATTTACAATTATTTATTAAACAAAAAATTGGGTCGATAGATCGGCCCACAGCACTAATAGGTGCTAGTTATATGTAGTCAAGCTAATGTGGTCGGTTTTCTTGATTCAGTGAGTACCTATTCATTCTTTCATCATTCAAATTCCATTTTAAGGCTGTTTCTATTTGGAAGTAAAACTTTGAACCTGGATCTATTAATTTATACATACTTAGTGCATGAAGATAGGGAGAATAGATGGTATAGAAATCAGAGAATGAATGCACATCAAATGAATAGAAACAGTCGTAGAATCAGATCGGTTAGAATCGATTTGTATAAAAAATTTTAATTTAACGAGCATTTTGAATTTGAATCATTCAAGCCTGGATCAAAATTTTGTACTATCATATGAGAATGGCCCATCACCAGTTTGCATTGCTTCCTAATAGCAAGCTTTTCGTAGTATCTGCTGAAAGTACACTGCTCATTTGCTAGTGACTTTGTATTCGTCTGACGAAGCTGTGCATACTAATTTTTTCTCGAAAAAAAAAATCCCCTCATAATACATGTACATTTCACATCACATTACATTCAGGAAAAGTGCATACATTTCACGTGCCACTTCGATTACTGCAGAAGTTTTTAGTGGATTTTGGTCCAACAGCCTCTGCACTTGCGGTTTTAACGCAGGCAGTCTCCAGCTGCCCGTGTCTTGCCGCCCTCCTTCCGCTGGCCCGAGCCAACCTTCATCAGTGTGGAACTTCCTCACTCTCCTGGTTCTCCTAGCGGGTGATGTTAATCTTAACCCCGGCCCCCAGTGCAGTTTTCACTATCAGAATGTACACAGCATACATAACAAACTCTCCTCTGTTACATCCAAAGTGAGTTAACTGTGTGACTTCGACGTCATAGCCCTGTCCGAGACTTGGCTTAGTGTAAAGGTGATTGATGAAGAATTTGATTTTAAACACCGTCACCAAATCTTTCGAAGGGGCCATAACTCTCGTGGTGATGGCATTCTTGAAGCGGTTAAATCATCTCTCACCGCTAGCCGTCATCCCGACCTCGAAAGCGACATTGAAATTATTTGAACTGAAATTTGGCCTAATCATTGTTGTTCCCAAATTGTCAAAAAACTTTTCATTGACTGTTTTTACCATCCCCCTGCAAGTAAAATTTCATTTATGGACAAATGCCTCAACTCGGTTCTCTGTGTGCACTCCCTCGATGATTCCATTCTCTTTGGGGACTTCAATCTTCACATTTATTGGAGTTCCCCAACGTGTGGCACCAGTTCCGAACTCAATGGTAAATTTTTCATTGAGAATTTCATTAACGGTATGGGTTTACAACAGTGTAATTTATCTCCCACAAGAAACCTGGCAACGTTGGACCTCATCGTTTCCTCGTTTAATGCTCCCTCCCCCACCACTTCCGGAAACATCTTTGAGTACGACCATGACTCCCTCGAGCTGTCATTGTTCTTACCTCTCCCCTTCCCTCTCTCAGAACAGCACTCAACCCTCGACTAGGTCAGTGAAAGTGTGGAAAAGAGCCGACTGACCCGCAATCAACCGCACCCTTTCCATCCTCCCTTGGGACCTCCTGGAGAGTGAGTCCCCGGACAACACCATTGAATTTTTTTATGACATCCTGCATGGGGTCATCGCCGACCGTGTCCCTTCACGAAGGGTCTTACAGAAACAACCCCTATGGCTTTCAGTCGAAACCATCCTCGTCCTCCACAATAAGCGTGCCGCTTGGAAGCTGTGGAAATCCATTCCCAACCTCGACACTCACGCCACCTTCTCTCATCTCCATTGGTTGTCTCACAAACTTATACGCCGTGACTACAATAATTATATCAAATCCATCACTTACAATATGCGATTTAACCCTAAGAGATTTTGGACACTATTCAACTCTCGGGGGAATTCCAAACACATACCTGCCACAGTCACTTCTGGTGCCAATTACTACTCAGGTGATGCAAAGCCATCTGCCTTCAATGATTACTTCTCCTCCAACTTCACGTCACTGAATACACAACTAAACTTTCCCCCCTTCTTCCTTTTTGTTCTCACTCTCTGTATGAAGTCACCACCACTCACCAAGAAATCCATTCCCTTCTATAATTGCTAACAGTAAACAAAGCCACCGGCACCGACAACATCAGCTCATGTTTCCTCAACCGTACCGCTGAGTTCCTCCACATACCCATAGCCAAATTGTTCAACCGTTTCTTCGCCATTGGTGCCTTCCCAATGGCATGGAAAACTGCCCATGTGACCCCATTTTTAAAAATGGTTCCAAAGACTGCCTGTAATTACCAGCCCATCTCCATTCTTCCCATCCTTTCAATCCTGTTTGAGCATATCCTCTACAATCGACTTTTGTCATTCACCCTTCCATATATATCCTGAATCAGCATGGCTTCCTTCCTGGTGGATCTTGCGTAACCAACCTCTCTGTCTTGCATCACCACATCACTTCAGCCCACTAAGCCTCCTCCCAACTCTGCGTTTGCTACATTGATTTCTCCAAAGTGTTCGACTCCGTTAGCCATCCATTTTTAAAACACAAGCAGGAAAATGTCTTCAACATCCATGGCTCTTTCTTAGCCATCCTCTACGACTTCCTTACCCACCGACTTCAGAGAGTTGTAATTGACGGAGTACCATGTCCGAACCTTCCCATACCATCTGGTGTCCCTCAGGGCAGTGTCCTTGGACCGCTTCTTTTTGCCCTTTATATTGACAATGTTTAATTAATTGTGGCTATCTCTTACGACTGTGGTATCCTCCTCTAAGCAAATG
Source organism: Rhinocypha anisoptera (assembly GCA_011762765.2). Classification (NCBI taxonomy): domain Eukaryota; kingdom Metazoa; phylum Arthropoda; class Insecta; order Odonata; family Chlorocyphidae; genus Rhinocypha; species Rhinocypha anisoptera. The sequence goes on along the minus strand of WURS02426777.1, from coordinate 4,384 downwards.
ATTGCAAAATTTTTAAAAGAAATAACAGATGCCAACTCCTGAGCCCTTCAATCATCCCTCCACGCTCTTGAAAACTGGTACCTAAAATGGTATCTTAGGATTAACCCCTCAAAATCTGCCTCCATTTCCTTCTCATTAAAATTGAAACTCTTAGCCACCGACTATATTTTATGCAATAAAATCATCCCTGTCACAACCACACTCAAGGATCTTGGAGTGATCTTCGACAATAGATTTATTTTTCTCCCTCATATCCATCAAGTTAAATCAAAAGCAATGTCCATCATTGGGTTACTTTACAGGTTCACAGAGATTACCGACCCTTCAGCCCTTAAAACAGTCTTCACTGGATGTGTACTCCTCATACTCAAGTACTGCTTGGTGATTTGTTCTACTGCTTGCCCCACTAATCTCCAGCTCTTGGAGCGTCCTCTCAATTTTTTCTTAGCCATTGTCCGCCACCGAGTTCCCCACCTGCGTAACTCACCCCGCGAGGATATCATGTCCGCCCTTGTAATCACCCATCTGTCCACTCGCAGAACAATTCAAGATCTTAAATTCCTTCACTCCGCTATCAATGGTAATTTCCGCTCCAACGATATTCTTCCCTATTTCTCCCTGCATATCCCAGCTCGTACCGCCCACAATAGTAATCTCCTGCACATTCCTAAATTTCGCCATTCCCTCTCCCAACAATTACTTTTTTACCATCTCCCTTAGATATACAACTTCCTAATGCACACTCACCCCTCTCTCTATCTCCCTACCTCCAACACAATCTTCTCTGTGTGAGTCAGATTGTTTCGTACCACCTAATTAATGTTTGGGCCTTGTCATGCTTTTGTGTATTTATTGTAAACTTTGTCCTTTCCTTTTCTTGACTTTGTTATGAAAGTTCACTGTGGAGGCTGTCACTTGGTGGAATTCCATGATAGAGTGATGGTTTTTTAGTAACTATTATATTTCCATTTCTTTTGTGGAAATATAATAGTACTAAAAAACCATCACTCTTTGTTATTTAATGTTAATCCTATTTATTTTTTGTTATATATTCAATGTAAAAGGTCTTTCTAGGCTGTTTTTGAATATTCTGAAATAAATAAATAGAAATAAATGTGCATTACAGTCGAGAAAAGTGATGTGCAGCTAATCAGTCTAAAAGAAGTGTTTCAAAATGCTTCCTTTTAGGGCTGAAATTGTTCTGTATAGAGACTAAGGAGAGGATTACTTTCAAGATGATAAGACTTCAGAATGAAGTGTATTTGAAAGTCTAAGAGCTTTCAGGGGGTTCTCAAACACATTTAATAGAATAAAAAAACTTGACCTCTTTGCCTGCTCCTGAACATGAGACATTTCTGATGCCTACCTGTTTTAATTTTCCAATCCCCTTCTATGAAAGCAGCTTCATTTTCCATGCTATCAATGTTCAACAGTACATTTTCCCTCCTGGATGGGGCATCCTCAGACAGAGCCTCCCACAAATCATGGCCATCTAGCCCAGGTAAAGCATGATCAGAAGCATTCACTGCTGACAAGAGGCTGGGTACCCAGTCTGTGATATGCATGAGCTGCTTTGCTATGCGACCTCTTTTCTTGAGCAAAGGACTCCATATCAATGCTGTCCCCCGAGTTCCTCCTTCCCAGAGAGAAAATTTGGCCTGAAAACATACAAAACTCAGATTTCAGTCTTCCTACAGGGACTATAGATAACCAAAAATTTAACCCAAACAGTTATGAAGCTAAATTGCCCGTTTGGAAAATTACTATGACAGATACAAAATGAATACGACCATTTCCAAGTTTAAATGCCAAGTTATTGAAAAACAAGATAAAGTTCTTTGGGCCAATTTTTAAAAAATTTTATGTAAAAGAGGATATTGAGTATGGATCCCTCAATGATATATTAATAATAATAATTTATTTATCCAAAGGGTTTGTACAAGCAAACATAGGACATGTCAGGTGGGACTATCACAAAACAAAAAAATAAGAGAAGATACAATGAGTATGTTATACTATATTACTATTATATTATTATACTGTATACCACTACTTGTGTACTATATATTATTATATTTTATACTATGTTATACTTACCACCATAAGGATTCAAATTCTGGGACTTCAAATTACTGATGACCTAAATTGGCCTTCTCATGTCCATGCAACAATAAAAAAATATCTATTGGAACCGTTGTGATCAGAAAATTAACACCCATTGAGTCCATTAAAATCCTTAAAATGATATGTTATGCTAATATTCACTCCCACATCTCTTAGTCTATCATGTTCTGGAATAACTCAACTGCAGCAAGCAGAGCTTTCTCTGCACAAAATTGAGCCAAACAAGCCATGCATCAAGTACCTATACAAACTCCAGGCAAGCCTCTGTTCATGGAAGCAAGCATTTTAATGCCATCTTCTGTGTATATCTTAACATGTCTTCCTTTGTGAAAGATAACCCTGGTTCATTTCTGATTAAAATGGTATGCCACCATCACTCAAGTCGGTCCAAAAATTATATATATACACCATCCAATGTTCTTATACTCTCTTCATGAAAGGCCTCTACAACACTGTCTCAATGCTATTCAATAAATTGCTTAATTGTATAAAAGTTATTTATATATTTCCTCGCCAACTGCAATTAAGATGAGTGAAAAAAAACTTCTGTTAAAAAGAGTGTTACTATAATGTGAAAGAATAACCCAACAACATGATATGACACACTATACTGTCATTTTTTTGTACTTATGGATAGATTGATTTATTTTGACAAAATCATGCATGTGTATACCAATAGGAAAAATAAAATCATTATTATTATAATATATTCAACTCCATGGTTGGTTTGATAGATGAGGATAGAGCAGAATAGAGGGAAAATCCACATTCCATGATAGAGGGTCAGTTCCTTTACCTGTGCCTCCTGTGGTTTCCCAGGAGAATCTGGTTCCAGAAAATCACTCAGCTTGGGTTGAGGCATCACTAGGACTTAAACCCAGCCCTCACATTCAGTAGACAAAGGCACTATGACCTCTTATAATACCTACTACTAGCTTTCACAAGTGGGACACATAGTTAATTCCTGCTATATTACATTTGATGTTTCTTATATTTAGTGCCAAATCACAGAAACTGACAAAAACCTTCAATTAAAAGTTCTATAAAAACTGAATGTTCATCAAATGTACATGGCATGCAATAAACTTCATTGATGTTCACACGGAATATATACTCACTCCTCTGAATGGCCAGTTAGAGCCAGCATTTTTCCCAAGACCCGCAGGTGCACCACCATTGTCTGTTGCAAAAATTATGATAGAATTATTTAGCATTTCATTTATTGCTAGGGTTTCCACAACTCTGCCAACTGATTCATCCAGCCAATGAACCATAGCTATAAAAAGAAAGAATCACTATTAAAACTCAAGAAAACATAACATATTTATTTCCACTATTGAATTCTATTAATATTTGTTGTAGAATAGATTCAATTATGTGGATAATTTACTTGCATCCTTTGACTATGCTCTTAGATTTTGAGGATACTTTAAAAGATGACTTCTTTTGTACATGTCAAGAAATTTGTCTATCAAGTTGACACTGTTTAACAGTATCTTAAAAAGTTTTCCTTGAATATGTCAATCCTTTTTTTAAGGATTCAATCGAAGAAACATGTACAGTTTTTAATTTAGATTGTAACTGAAAGCATTTCAGTACAACTCTACTCAGTGAATTACTTTCTCTTGGATTAATATGCATGTGACAGCTATGATAAACAAAGAGAGATTTACAGTATTTGAGGAATTGCATAATCTGCAAAACTTAATTCTTTCCTAAATATTAACAATCATTGAACAATCCTTTGACATAAATGTATATTCTACTACTGATGGCAACTAACCAGCATACTTTCTTCTCTGATAGTTTTCTATGTATGAAAACATCTCAATAGTATCATCTGGGGCCTGAAGAGGTTCATAAAAATTGGCAGAATGTACAGCATGATGTGATAGGTACAAAAAAAGAGGTTTTTGTACACTTTGACTTGAATTTTCTAATTTCAAGTTTTCAATTTTTTTCTTGTGAGCATTGATTATATTTACTGCTTTCTCAGTGTACAATTTTGTGGTATACTTTCCATGTACATCCCAGGCCGTCTCTAAACCTCGATGCATATCCAAACCCCAAAATTCCTGTACAGAACAAAATAAATTAATTTTAAGTGATATGAAAAATTATATATATATATAAAAAATAAGTATCAATTGCTCTCGGCATTATCGGGTTCTGCGTCCGCGTTCTAATATCAAAGGAGAGCCGATATTATCCCAGGCTCATCAGGGAAGCCATCGAAATATGGAAAACACCAACAAACTTC